>VXAY01005784.1:762391-804747 GCA_013399855.1 Oxyruncus cristatus | reverse complement strand
GGCCGCGGCGCTCCCGGGGCGCTGCGGGAGCCGCTGGGCTGCGCCGGACTCCGCGCTCCGGCCGCGCTCCCGCCGCGGATCAGGATCGGGATCGGGATCGGGCGGCGCGGAGGCAGGAAGCGCGCGCCAGTCACATGGCCGCGCGCACCGCCGGCCCCAGCGCGGGGGGGCAGCAGCCGGATCCACCTGCGGGATGCGGGGAGCCGGGATGCGGGATGCGGAGAGCCGGGATGCGGCCGCGTCCCGCCGCCCCTGGCGGGGTTTTGAAGCCGGACGGGCCTCGCCCCTGCAGAGAGGCGTGCCGTGATCTCCTCCGCGGGCGCTGGAAGGGCAGCTCGCTCCGTGTTCACAGAGGAAGGAGAGAGTAGTGGAGGGACCGGGCCCCACTGAACCCCGGGTGACACTATCGCAAACGTCGAGACACGGCTCGGAAGTTTACCACTTTACACTAGGCTTCAGCCACAGGCTCTCCCAGGCTGCTGCTTCAGTACAGTTGTGGGCCAAGATTCATATTGATATAGCCAGCACCAGAAGAGCACTGGAAAACAGTGACACTTCACAGTCCTGCCCAACTTTGACCCTTAGTTACAGACATCTTCAAAATAGAGGTTTGTCCCACTCCCCACTAAGATAACCCCACCATCTTCTTTGACCTGCAAATCACAAACATATCAGAGTACTATATTCTTCTGTATACAGTTAATAGGAGTCTTACTTTGTTATTCACCCAATTTTATCATTCAAGCCTGATACACATTTAGCTTCTCCTGGTCTATCTGGCTCTGCAACTCAGTGGTTACATTCAGCTGTACAAAAACCCCAACAGGCTACACAAACGACTGTCGAAGCCTAAATTTGCTATCCAAGTGAGAATAAGAAGTTGAGTCCCCACAGTACTTGTATTGCTAAGAACACAAGTGCAGTGCTGCCTACCATGGCAGCTGAGTTAGAGAAGTTCTCATTTTCATTACTTTCCAGTGCATCTCCCCAAAAAAACATGCTTATCCAAACCTGTGTGCATAAGAATCAAAATGGACAGGGACCTGGTTAGGAAAAATAAGCTAACAAGTGAACCTCTATCTCTCTGTTAACACTGATTTCCTTGCCAAAGCAGCGGGCCATGCCCTACATTTTGGATATCATTTGCAGTCTAAAAGTAGATCAAAAATAACTTCACTAATTCTGATTTAATTTCCTCTGCCATGGGACATGTTCTTCAAGTCTCCCAGAGATCTTCCAGGTTGAATTATTCATACATCAGCCAAGTGAGACACAGAGCTGGGGAAGCAGTATAAAGGAAAGGGAAATCAAAGTGTGTTCTTACAAAAGAAGGGGGCTATTTTTCTGAGTCAAAACTGAGTATTTGGTCTTTGTACAAAGTGACACATACATGTAACCCTGTACAGAACAACACACAACACTATGGTCCAGATTCCAGGACAAAAGCCAGATGTGTATTTTCATAACACGATTACAGATCTACAGTAATTAACATTGGAGGGCATTCGGGTCACTAGAGGTAAGGCTGTGTCAGCATTTGCACAGTAAAACCCTATTTGTAGGAGCTTATAATTAAGCTATAAAAGTCATGATGAAGCTGGGAAAGAATGTTTTTAAAATTGATTCACCTTCTTTAAAGGAAAGAGATTTAAAATGAACATACCACTTGTGAAACCAGGAAGACCAAAAACTATTTCAGTCTACAGGGAGTTATTTCAATTAATATTAGTATAAGCACCTTGGTCTTCTCTGCCTAAATATCTCAAGCTTGTCCAAGAGTGTTTTTGTTTTAGTAGATACTGCAATTCTTCAAGCTCAATGGCATTTACACATCTTTCACTCCCCAGTATATTCTCTCAAAATGCCCTCATCCACACAGACACATCTAATAAATGTAAAGCCCTCAAACAACACAGATACTGTGTACATGACGCTATTTCCCCACATTTCACAGTGAGAAACAGGATCAAGACCACAAGCACCATGCACAGGAGCTACAAGTGAATTACTGAATGGGCCATCAAAAGAGAGTTAGGACCAGCTATGTAATTGTTTTTGCAAAGGTTCTTTGTTAGAGTGTTTTATAGTCAGGAGTTCACCATTATGGGATAGTAGATGAAATATGGAAAAACTCTGTTGAATAACAAGCCTCTCCAAATCATTCTGTATGGTCCTGCTCCACACACACAGAAATAGCACAGACCTCCATAGCCACAAAGCCACAAACCGATAGCCAAAGTTGAAGTGCAAGTCATGGTTTTGACAGCTGTGACAAACATGCTTCAATAAGAAGATCCAAAACATTGAATCCAAAAGCTCCAAAGCCAAGGGCTTTGCACATACAAAAGTGGAAGAACACAAATGACCTAGCTGAAAGTTCTATTTTTCATGAAACCTAACTAAGGTTTTTTGTTGGTTTTTTGTTTGTTTGGGTTTTTTTGGTAGCATTCTAGCAGTATATCACACCAAAAAGAGAATTGAAAGTAATATTTATTCTTTAATTACTTTGTAATTGATTTTGAATTCCATTTTCCCTTCTTCAAGTTGGCTTCTTTCAATGTTGCATTTGATGTAAGCCATACTTCCAGGCACGTCCAACAATTTTTGTCATTATTACTCTGTTACAATAACAATGCCACTTCTCATGCCAAAAGAATTAGCTTTAAAATCATGAGATAGAGCAGGCTTTCATATCCAGTTTAAACTTCTAGTACACACTAGGTATTATTTTCAAGCTTTTGTACATGAAGGATATGAAAAAAAGTAAGAAGGGATTCTCAAACGAGCAGTAATTTGAGAAATGTCATCACAGGAAGAACAGGTGTTGAGAAATCACAACATGCAAATACACTTAAGTTTTAAGATATTAAGAATACCTAGGATATGCTGTGGAAATAAATACTTTTGTGACATATTTATATCAGACTAATTTTTTTCCTTTATATATATTTCTAGTGCACTATCTAAATGAAATAGTGAGCGTTTCTACATTTACTTTTACAATGACAAAGCTCCTAAGGCAAATATCAGTGGGGAAAAAGGGGAAGTATTTTTGTTGTTCAGTAACATTCTGAATTTGTGCCAGAAACTGACCTGATCCTTGCCTGGTGTCATCTTTCACAAGAAATTGAAGACAACAAAAGTTGACTTTTATTCTTCTCCTTCCTAAACCTGTCTTTTACCCCTTGAGCTGAAGTGAGACAGTAACTCAGATGTTCCCTTCAGTAATGGTCAATATGTTAAACCCCACTGAACAGAGGTTTCACTGCTCAAATTCTGTTAACAAGAGGTATGTTTTATATATAAGCTGAATTACATTCAAAAGGCTCAACCATACTCATAGTATTTTAGAAACATATAACATAGATTTTGGAGGCATATGGCATATACCTGTCTGTCTGAGTATGGCCAGGGGTGTAAATAATTCCTGCTGTCTTGAACATCACTGACATAGCTCTGTATGTACAAAAATAGATATGTGATAAGAAGCAGCTCCAAAATTAAGACCTAGAGCTCAGAATTCAAGCTCATGAGAAATCTTGCAATACTTCTTTTATTAAGTCTTTGTAATAAAAATATTGGGTTTCTACCTAAGGAGTACTCCCTAATTATCTAGAGTGACAGGTACTTCCTCCGCCTAAGTCCCAAGTAGGTATTCTGATATAATAAGTGATGCTATGTGTATATTTTTATATATGCATAAAAGCTGTCACGGAGTCCTAGTATCACTGGCCCAGTACCATTCACATTTTAACTGTCATACCTTTCTGTCAGTTTTCATTTTGTGATCAATATATAGCTATAATTTAAAAGAAATGCTTTATTTAAACCATTTCTCTGAATACAATTCCTGTTCTAGGAAGACATCCTGGAATTATTGGCTCATCTCCCAGTTTAGCCATAAAATATGTCACTCTACCAGGATGGAGGGGGGCGGGAATTGCTACTAAGCAAGAGTGAACACCACATAGCTGTTAGTTACAAAACTGAACATGAGAACTATTTACTTTAAAATGTCCACATAGTAAAAATATGCTTGAAACCTAATTCACTCATTTACATCTATGTCCAATACTCTCATCATGTTCTTAATTCCAAAAAGAACCTGCACTCTGTCAGACCTAACATGGTTGCCAGTAGATTTTAGCAACATAGTGAACAATTTCACACAATATTCAAAATCAAAAAGGACTAGGGGTTAGATCAGTTTACCCTCTCTTGATTCCCTGCCTAAGCTCAAGCCTCAAATACACTGGTAAATAAAATGCGTACACAGTACACATTAGTTTGAATGCTCATATTGTGCATTTTTATCATAAAGATATTTCTATAATGAAGGGAAACATTTTTTAAAATTGTAGATTATTTTTAACTTGTTACAGGTTATTTCTATTTCAATTAAAAGAGCAAATTAATTTTTATCTTCGGGGGAAATCAATATCAAGCAGCCAAAATCCTTTTCATTCTATTTTGGTCTTATTGATGGTAGAACGTGAAATAGTAATGGATGGACCTCTCAAATTACATTTCATGCTAATAAAAAAAGAAGTGAACTACCTTTACATATCAAAAGGAACATCCCATCAATATAACCTATTCCTAAGAATTTTTTTTCCTTGTAATTAGAGAAACTGTTCTGACAAGAGGTAAAGAGGGGGAGGAGAAAAACAAATTCTGGCAGCAATGTCTCCTCTCTCCATTCTTCCTCCCTATCTGAAGATAAATAACCATCTGGATCATTGTACTGCCTTTGTGACAGGTGGTACTCAGTTATGTTTCTCATTTGATTGGAAAGTGGTAATGGCTCTTTAACAGCTCTTTCTTTGCTAATATAGTCTGCCTGAAATTATTTGACTCTAAGTTAATTCATTTGAAATATGATCCAAAAAGGTTCAGTGCTGATTGGGATGTATTCTTCAAGTGCAACATAATCTCTTTCTTCCTATTGGCATCAGAACTGGAAAAAAAGTATTCTCATAATTGTCTCAATAATATAACTTCTCACAACATTCAGCCAAAAAAAGTAATGCCAATGAAATGCGTCTGTGTCCAAAGCCCAATCCTACAACTCCTGTGACACAGTGAGACAATCTGTGTTGGTAAAGAGCACCAAGTATTTGCTACTTCCTTAATTTTTCCCAAAATGTATCCTCTACCAAAGGTCATGAATTTTATGGTATTCTGATTCTGAGTTGGATCTTTGATTTCTACTATAAAATCAATGTTAGAGAATACTATTTTAAAATCTAAAATAAAATTAAGTGGTGTTAAAGACTCTTAAAATAATACATAAAATTAAAACAATACATTAGTTTGCTAATTATTAAGACAGCCACTCTTTCTAGGCTTATTTTTCAAGTGAAAGAAATTCCTCAGACATATCATCCATTTAATCCTACTTTGTAAATAAAATATGTTGAATCAGGCTCTGATTAGTCACTGACCCAAATAATCCTTCAGAAAGATTAAGCAATCTTAATTTAAAACCTGCAAGGGAGGGATAATATAATGTTTCTTGTGCAGTTATTTTCACAGCAAACTGTGACTTCACATGTATCTTACAGATGTAAGACAACATTTATCTAGATTGAGCTTCAAGTCTTTGGATCTTGCAACGTGTCTTATTCCTAGGCCAAGATGTCCTCTACCATCCGGAATGTTTTCTATATATAGGTGGGTACTGGGTTAATACTTCTCTTCCTTTATAGTGCTTCTAATTCTTCTCTGCAAGAGAAGACTTTGCACCGTTATTATGGCTTGTCTGAAGTATTCCAATTTGCATGGGAAGACCACACTATTCTAAAACTTGGCTTAACAATGTAGCATTAGAAAGCCAGATTATATGCCTCTGACCTCTGGATCATCCACCGTTTTCCACATCACGAAACATGATTGTTCCCTTAAGCATTGCACCACAAGGAGAGTTCCTAACCAGGGCATCTACAGGGTCAGATGATGTTTATTGGGAGAGATGGATGAGTCTGGCTGTGGTTTTATTGGTTTGCAATATTTGAAATTTGCAAATACATGCTAAAGTAAACATTATGAAGTGCACATACCTACTTTCATCTTTGAAATTGTATTCTTTGTCACTTGCCTTGGACTATAAGCACTTCAGCAGGGGGTGTATCAGCCTCTGTAACAGACCACACCGATCACATGGCCTGCAACTGAGCAAGAGGCACAGAACTTCAGACAGAAGCTTTTCCATAGGTATTTGTGTCACTATAAAAACTATGATTTGAGATGTGTACAATCTATGAATAGTAATATTTTGCACATGTACCTAAGACACCAAAGCTATCTGTGTTAATCCCAGAAACAGAAGCACTAAGCTGTGAAAACTAGAGGAATCTGCATGCAAGCCCCGTGGGTCCTTGCCGCAGTGCAAAGTTTGCATGGTGCCATGCCTGAGATGTTTCATTTCAACAGGGAATTTACACAGATATTTGGCTTTGTCTCACTCAGGTAGGAAGATGAAAGGAATACCGGAACAGGATTTAGTTAGTGTGGTGTCATACTCATCACCCCTTCAGGAAACCTCATGGATGGACCCTTCTCATCCTTTCTAGCATATACACCTATGGGATGATTTGTTGCCTTCATCTTAACATAGTTCCAGGCCAGGGTCTCCACTATTTGCTCCAATACCAGATTTGCATGGAGTTAACAATGAGATTCACACCAAAGGCACAGTTTACAGCTCCTGCATACAAAAGTATGCTCTAGTTTCCCACACAGTTTCAGCAAAAAAGGTACCCAAATTAATTCTTGTTCTTGAGATCCAATTCTCAGAAATTCAACAGACATTCAAAGCTAACTTTCTTAGTTACAAAACGGAATTAAAAAAACTGCTTACATATTTTAAAGTGTGCCCATAGTAAAAATGTTTCAAGTCTACCTAATTCAGTCACTTATGTGTCTCTGATACCCTCTCCACCTTCATAATTCAAAACCCAAAACATTGCCAGCGTATTTTATCAGCAGTTTGAACAATTTCACACAATATTTAAAACTAGACAGCGGGAAGACTGGGACTAGTGCAAATTTATCAGAAAAATATTCCTTTAATAAAGAAAAACCTTGAAAAGAGGGTTTATTTACAACCATGATTTTGTATTTGGAGTAAAACCTCAAATTCACTTCCAAGCTTCAGAAACAAGAAAACAAAGGAAGAAAATATTTCTGTAAAATGCACTTACATCGATGTAAACCCAGAGGAGCCTAACAATACCAAAAAAAGATGAAGTTTATGAAATTTATAAATTTGTAATGATTACATATTTCCTGTTACATTTAAAAAATACAGTATGACATGTGCTTTGGTATAGAAAACAAGTAAAACCTGAATTATTTTTTGTTTCTTTGCAATACAAATAAACAACAAAATTCACATTTAATCAAAGGCCTTCTGTCAGGAGGTTTTTGTAGCTTGGCCATATATCAAGGAAGGTATTTTTTCAGTCAGGTGTAGAAGATGAGACAAACTCAGGAAACTTGTGTTTTATTCCTGCTTATGCTGTTGATGAGCTTAGAACCTCATGTACTAATATGGTATTTCCCCAAATCATTAAATAACTTCCTAATATATTGCCCCTGTCAGATACTGTACAGTCCCCACTGGAGGGAGGGAAATGCTGTACCCATTTTCCTCATTACAACTTGGGTAAGATGCATTTTCCCAATTTCTGGGATTTTCAACCATGTCTTGAAGTGCAAGCAACTGAGGGCCTTGTTTGCAACACCACTTAGGCTAAATCAATTACTTGCAGCAGAAAAAGCACTCACTGAAGTCAATTATAACAACTCCTTGGTTTTGTGAGAATTTCACTTTTGGCCCAAATGCTAATGATCAGTGGTTCCACTGCAGACAGCTGTAAGTGGTGCTCATCCCCAGTCAGTCAATTTTGGGACTGATCCTGTGTAACGTTTCAAGTGTTTAACACTGTTGACCCACATGATGGAATAGAACAAGCCATCCGGAGGCTCATGGAGAGACACCCAGCTGAGGCAAGCAGTTGATACAGCAGGCAGCCATTCATGACAATCTCAACAAACTGGAGGAGTGGGCTGACGGAAACCTTGTGAAGTTTAGCAAGAAGTGCAGAGTTCTGTACCTGAGATGAATTAGCAAGATCACAGCCGGCAGGTACGGGAATGTGATTATTCCCCTTGGCACTCACAAAGCCACATATGAAATAACATGGCTCCGGGCTTGGGCCCCCAGTACACAGAGGAAGGTCAACAAACTGGAATCTGTCCAACTTACGTACTTACAGCATTGACAGCCTAAATTTCCATGAGCAATCTAGACTCATTTATATTTTATAGAGAGAAAAAGGCATTTCTCGACTATAATTCACATCACCCTAAGGTAAACATTCAAGGTGAATCAAGATCTAGGAGAATTTGTTCCTCTCCAATGACTTCAAAAGGATTTCATATAAATTTCTCAGATACAAATAGCCCCACTTGACTCGTCTAACACTGTCACCACCAAGGTGTCTTGCATTACACGTGAAAAGAGAGATTATTTACAAGGTAAATAGCAGCATAATGTCTGAACTCCACTTATTATCCAATTTTGAACAAAGGTAAACATAGCAACCACAGAGCTGATCTCAAAACTTATGCTTGGGATAAGAAGCAAATATTAAGCTCAAATGTAATTGTACTTTTCTCCTTAAGATGAAAAAACGTATTAAAATTCCAGTTATAAAGAGAGAACTAAGGAATGTTAACGTGACAATATTCAGGAATTATTTTTGTAACATTAAATACTTATATAAAATTATTTGTATGAACTCTTACCATGGCAGTAGAAAACTCTCATTAGAGTTCTGAAAAATCTTATCTACATGTCTATGGATTTCTAACACAGTGAGAGTAGGTTTTCTGTATCTCATCTATTTATAGAGTCTTTAAGACCATTAAGAGATTTTTTGAAAAAAGACACACAAGCCATTTAGTGCATGTAATCTCTTCACCATTTCTGCAAATATCACATTATTTGTAGGTTTGTAACTGTAAGTTCACAGCCGCAAATCCTCTCCCTAGCCATTGCATTACACCCAGCAATGCCAGTATTAGTGCACTAATCCGAGGAATCATTGCCTGTTCCTAAAAATCATGTCCAACGCGTTGACACAGGTAAAACATGTTACCACCTGCCAGCAGGACCAGAAGTTGCCAAAGCTTCCAGAATTCCTCTGTTACTCCCACCACACACATGCAAACACATTAGAGTGAAAGTGTGAGGTTATCAGGATCAGCTGAAGCATCAAATGTAAATGTCACTGACTGAACTGCACTGTTGAAAACGTGCCTTGAGGCACTGCTGCATAATTTGACCTTGGCATCAGGTTGCATGTCTTGAAAACAGGGATGGACTGATTAAAACTTTGACCAAAACTATGTCATACACTGTGGTAGACATCTCAGACTGCAGGACACTAATATCTGAACCAGCTAAAGGAACAAAGACAGTTTATAATCTCCCACAGTTCCCACTCTGACACATCCATATCAAAACAAGACCATTGTACCATTTCTCCCCACGTGTCCTGGTTCATATGAAGGGGAAACTGTCATGGGGAAGCTGTAGTGCACCACAGGCAAGAGAAGGGGGACACCAAGAGCGCAGGACTTGCCCCAGGTATCTCAAGAAGCACTCAAAGAGAGATGGCAAAGTGCATAGGGGCCAAGATTCTTCTCAGGAGAACATATTGCTCTGCCCTATCCCAAGAACCAACAGTCATCAGGATAATCCTACAGGTCTCAGCTACGAGATAGTCACATCTCAAATGGCTGGTATCATACCTGGACCACGTGCGTAAAATCCACATTTTGCTTAAAGTTTGCTGCCTTTTGCTATAACTAGTGAAAAGACTACAAGTTCAGCAGTATAGCCATTTTTACATACCACACATAAGTGCTTTCTGTCCATACAGACTTCAGTTTCTTTCACATCCTCAGACCAAACTACAACTACACAAGTAGGATACGTTTAGTAACTTAAATCATATTCAGAGTTGGCAGAAGGTTAACCAATTTGAGGGAAGAGCACTTTTTTTGCATGCCAATGCTCCTAGCGCTGGAGATAATTTATATTTTACTATATTTCTTCATGTTATTTCATAGAATGCAACTACATCTCTATTACTGCTGCACACACTATCATATGTGAGCCATGCCTAAATTGCTAAGCTATGATAATGCTGGCAGTGAAACTGTGGGAACACCAAGCATGCTGCATGTTTAATAGCCGTCCTTCTCTGGAGGAATTAGTAGCATTGGAAGTCTAACTTCCATTTGCTGATAACTACTATGACAGCCTAACAGATGTACAACATGCTGAGCATAAATAAGGAGCAACTCCCTGTAAGATATTCCAGGATGCTTTAGGTTTTGAGATCATTTAAAAGGAGCAAACAAAATGAAGATCACACCGATTTATTTCCATATGATTCTGCAGATCATATTCACAAACTTCAAACATTACTGAAAGGGGTTTTAACAAATTCAACATGGAAACTTTGACATTTACCCTGATGAGAAAAATTATAAGGATGTGAAAATATGTGATTAATATTGTACTCCATACTAAATGTTGATAACAAAATTTAAACAGATTTTCTTATAAATAAAATGAAAAAAGCTTATATGTCAAAGGTAAATCTAGCCCAAGATACCCTTGTGAGTACAACTGCCACAAGTTCCACCATTTCTTTTAGTTCATGTACAAACCCTTAGGTGTGAGGAGTACATTTTCACCTTAGCTGATTGCTGCTGTTTGCCCAAATCACAAGGCTACCATCAATCAGAAAAGAATATAATTTAATGCCTAGAGGTAGTAAGAAACAATTTAATGGAAGACATTTTTCTTTTCTTTGTGAAACATCTGTAATAAATTGCCCGCTCTGGGCAGAACTATTCATGAATGACAATGTGTCACCAGGCTTGCCTCAGTATAAGAAAACCTTTCACACTGCGGAATAGTAAATACCTGTTTGGGGATATTAAATAAGATTTTCCAACTACTAATGAATTTGCTGTCAGGAAAGAAAGAATCCAGTATCTAAATTTTGTCTGTGGAAAGAGCATGAAGAACCTCCAAGACACAAGGGATACAGCCACCATCCACGGTCATGTAACACAGTCATGATTGCATCATGAGTACAGCTTGTCTGGATTTGCAAAATGTATTTTGCACAGTTTTTGGTAACTGTGCAAAGCCACAGGCCTTAGAGCCAAGAGCCTTAGAGTCATGTCAAAAGGCAATTCCACGTTTGTCTGAAATGCCATATACTAGTGAATTATCTGAAATATGTGAGCTACAAGAATATCTTCATTGTGTAACCACAGATGGAGGCCTGACGAGTCAGAACACTTGACAAAAGGGTCCTTACAGTAACTCTCATGTGCCATTGCATACAGTCAAGAATATTTTAATAGCTATTTAAATATATCTATATATTGCAGTTTTCTCTTTCATCCCTGGAAAATGCAACAAAAACATACAATCTTTGCAGTGTACAAATGCAAGGCATCAAATTATTAACTGCTCTTCTTCCATGGCATTGTTATGGGATGCTTTCAACAGAAAACATTGGCCACTGGTTGTGCTTATGATATTTGCTAGTTAGTGGCCAGACACCACGAAGGAGGTGGTCAATTTGCAGCAGGCCCATTCAGTACTGCTGAAGAAGGTGCAGAATTCTGAAGTCTTACCTTCCCATACCTCAAAGAAAGAGTCAGTGAAAGAGTAAATGCAAACCACAGTTGAAAGGCCCTTCAGTAGAATGAAGATTATTTACTCTTCCCTGATAAAAATCTACCCAAGACACAGCAATTATAATTGTAATTATAATTTTATAATCACAATTCCACCTCAAACTGTGCTTAGATATGAAGTTAAGGTTTTTTCGTTCTAAATGTAGGTAGATCATCATGGAACCTGTTAACTTTTCCAGATGATGCCAGACCTTGTCCAGCTGGCTTAGTTTCTCTTAACTGGAAGAAGTCCTTACCTGCCTCAAAGTGGTGTGAAGAAGCAGGGCAGCACAGCCGTGCACAGATGAAAGGTGACAAAAAGTAATGCATACCACTAACCACTCCCCACCCACCCACTTAAAATCCTTTGGTACCTAACAACAACCTTCCAGCTGTGAAAAGAAAATAGGTACTAGTCCAATTAGTAATACACAGTCTGATTCGTGGCTAAATAATTAGGGCATGCCACTTGTATACACAAGGCAGGGATGGAAGTAAGTTTGATCAAGTAAGAAAAACAGTAAGATACTGATATTACCATGAGTCCTGTCACTCTTCAGACAGGATTAAAAGCCAAAGCCAATTCTATGGGAAACTCAGAAATTGATTTAGTGTACTAAGATTAAATAAGTTTGAATGGTTGCAGTGTCATAGGGAAAGATGGAAAATAAGGAAGAAGAGGAACAAAAGCAATTTTTATAGTTGGCTTCATTTGCCTGATGTGTTTGCTGCATATAAAGTCACACTTCGAAACAGGACCACCATTCTATGCCTAAAATTGATGGCTTTCCCCAGAGTTTCACTTTCAAGCACAGACTACAACTACACCTCCAGCATTTCAGGTCAGAGCTGGGAGTGTGGTTTTGCCCTCAGCACAGCGATTGAAAGCAATGTGCCGAATCTGGCCCTGATCTGAGTTAAAAATTGTCAAATACAAAGTTCAGCTGTCTAAGGACAAGTCCCAGGTGTTTTGTCCAAGTAAAGCATGGATGATCTTGACCTCTCAAGAAAACTAAATGTAACATTCATATCATGGGCTAGTCATAAAAACAGTGTTCCTACAAAAAAAAGTAGTAGCTGTTGGAGGAAGCCTTTGACAAAACTTACGTATTGAGTAGATAGGAGGTGGGTCTCAAATAACATTAAATTGTACAAAATTTCCCCAGAACCATGGGGTATTGCAAAATACAAATTTTTAACCTCAAATAACTTTTAGAAATGACATCACAGTTGTTAAATTGGGCATTGGGCATTTCTCCACACTTTGTCTAAGGTAAACAAACTGAGAAATTTTTTTGAACTTCACATTAATGTAGGACTTTTAGAAAAATGGATTGTTTTTAATATATTGAACCTGCTCAAAGCTATGAATTAAGGTCAACCAATTAAAAAAAAAATCTAAAAAGTCAGTATCGTGGTCAGAAAAATTCTTCAGCAGTTTCAGAATGATCCCTTTAGGAAAGCTTCAACTGAATTCCTCCTCAAAAAAAATGGAGAGACTACATGTCTAAGACATGTTTGTTACAGATTTGCATCTATAAGAGCTCCCTTTTCAGCCATACAAAAAAACTCTCATATGTTACCTAGTTGTTTGCATCCTCCTGAGTTAAAGACCTATTTTGGAATACCTTGTGTTGCCAGTGACATGGGCTTTAGTGCCACTCAGTGTTCAAATGACACAACTGCAGGGAGCTGCAGTACCAGGGCACCCAGTAGCATGATACGCGATGGAATGATACTTTACTAATTCGTAGAAAATAACTGAATTTTGGAAGAGAGGCTGATGTTGATCCTTCATTTGATCTCGTCTTCAACCTCAATACTTCTGTTTTGCAAAAGCATAAAAGCCACAGTGGGGTTTTCAGGGGAACTGGATGTTCAGCATCAAGTGACACATAAACAGGTAAATTGTCATGGCCATAAAAAGTAAAGAAATCACCAGCAAAGAGGAGGGGACAGTGAAAGAAGTTTTCAGGACATACAAGAAGAGACTGAGAAAGCAAGAAGAGACATTCAGCAAACACATGCAAGCGAGAGGACAAAGTGAACACAACTAGAACGGGACAATGAAGTGAGCTATTAGGAGCAGTCAGGCAGGCTGTCACTGCCTTGTGGCTCACCTGGGCAAAAACTCATAATCACCAAAATACAAATCCTGAATTCAGCCTAAGGGATAAGAAGCAATCCCTTATACTATATTCTTTTATTCTGCCTCTTTCTCCTTACTGATTCACATTAATTATTTTTGTTATTTGGGGATGGGTCTTTTTTTTTTTTTTAACCTAAAAAACCCCTCACAGAATACACTCTTGAAACACCTTGCCAAAATAAGGGTTCTCCTATCAAGGTCTTTCTAAGTGAAAGACAAACAAACAAATTGCAGAGGACGTTATCAGTTCTATCGACAGTGATTTCCACAAAGAGAAATATCTCACAAGAACTTTCCATAACCTAAATAGAAGGTATAATCAGGCAAAGCAAGGTATCCTCCCAGGCCAATAAATATCAGAAAACTGAAACCATAAACACAAACTAAATTTGGGTTGGGAGATCCTGCTTACTGTGAAGGAAAAACACTGTTGTCCAAACAGAGTAAGATGAAGCTAAGAAATGTACTGAGAATCAAGTAAGCCAAGATGATCGTCAAATACCAGAAGAAGAAACCACATTTTGCACAGGGATGCTAAGACTGTCCACAGTGGGACACTGCCACACCTGACCTACACAAACACTAATGCTGACGAGTGGTGAAACACTCAAGGGCTGTATTATGAAAACTGTAATTTATAACACATGAAGACAGCATTATCACACACAACAGCTAGTATGCAACATCATAATAAAGACAATTCCTTTAGCAGATTAAGCCCTCAAAAAATTACCAAACTCAGAAACACATAAGAGCACAGAGTCCCCCTCGGCTGGCCTGAGGACAACACATGTCTACCAGAGGAGATGGGTTCCTGCAGTATGGCATCACAAAAGGGTGCTGAAGGAACACAAACTGTTTGAGGCTTGTATTCTCTTTTCTGCTTGAATTTATGTAAAATCTCTAATGAATAGAAGTTAATTAGCTACACTTAAGACTGATATACAACTACAGCCATAGGGAATAAACAGGTTCACCAGCTGCTATATTACTTCAACTACACTATAAATTGCTGCATGCTATTAACATGCTCTCCTGGCTTCAATAAAGAAAATCTTACTGAAATCAGTAGCACACATTTCCTATTTCAGTGAGACATTGCAAAATTAAAATGATATGTAGTAAAAACAATATGTGTGAGCCACCTGCTTACTGTATGATAGAATAGATTGGCATAGAATGACAGCTGCTGCACAGCCAACATTTCAGATACTGTACTACCTTGCCAACTGGACTTAAATTCACACACGATTTCCTTGACTAGCACTGAATGAATTTTTGCTGCTATAAATATGCATTGGCAATTGTGATGAATCATCCTGGATACTAAGGGTCACTGTTAATTCAAATACATCAAGAACTGTATCCAGTGCAAAAAGCCACCAGAACAAATATTGATGAGTCTGGACTGTTTTGATGACCTACATGTACCGAACACATCTTGACCCACAGTAAAGGGTTGCCAGTAGTGAAGAAAACTCCTGCAGAGCTTGCTGAATACTCATAGCACAAAGTGCTCAATGTTAAAAGAACTAATAATCAATCTTCACACCAGCCTGGAGTCCATAAGAGTTACCATGATCGAGACCTTACAGCCTTATTTAAGCACCTAGAGACAGATTCAGATAGCCTAAACTTCCTAAGTTCTTACACCTATCCTAAGCCTATTCTACATCTGCATTTTGGTTTTAGCAGACTTGAGGTAGGTCTCAGCTTTACCCCAGAGCTGGGCTTTCTGAATCCCTTTTCAGGTTCATGTAGTTCCCAGCATTGCTCAGGCACAGGAGCTTAGTGAAAGGCAGGCTCCTTGATGTTGCTTCTAATTCCCGTTGATTTCAATTAGAGCCATGTGTCTAATTATGTTTGCAGATCTGTTTTTGCTGGTTTTATATTAAGGGGATGCCTAGAAACAGTAAATGTTTCTTTTAATCTAACTTTCTATGCTGGCAGCTTATGTCTGAAGTCAGTGCTGACAGGAGCTCTAACAAGGAACCACTGCTTTAGATTTCCCTGATAATAAAATCTTCTTTGCATATATAATAATAAATTCTCTGTGTTGGAATGGGAAATAATTTTATAAGGATGAATATGATTTGCAGGTCTTCAACAAGCCACAATACTGTAGTGTTCATAAAAGGCCAGGTTTGGGGGGTAAAATTAGTAATCTATTTTAACCAATTCAAATGCCAATATCCCATCTGTTAAGTCTCTTTATTTTATATCAGTCTGCCATTTTCTCTTAGTGGTAGCATCAATAAACATTGTTGGTAATCATCTGCTTGTGCTCTAATGTGGCATATTCAGTTTCATTGAACAAAGCCAGGCTGAAGATCCCCGAAGGAAAACAAAAGTGAGTTGTTTAGTTGTGATTCAGACCCACATCTCTGATTTAAGAATGACTCAAGTTGCATCATCACCAAACCTGAACACAAATAGTTTTTATCATATACAAAGCTAAATGCTAATAGCAGCTATGTTTTATTTATTCCAAAGAATTTTTCAATTACATGGGGTTTTTTCCTCATTTTGCCAAGTGCAGCGGAACATTTCAAAAAAGCCATCAATCTGAGGAGTTCACTAAAAACAGTATTTGTATCTGATGATGTGTAACAGGATTCCAGCTGGAGAATAACACTTTGATTTAAGAAAGGGTTTGTTTTGCTTTCTCTACTTTCAGAAAGATTTGGAATGCACAGAGATGAAAGGCTGGATAACTAAGCCGAGATTCAGGCTTCTCTTAGCCAGTATTTGGCATAAAATTCCCAAGTACATCTAGCATATTCACAGTCTGCAGCCAGAGATAACCTAAAACACTATTACAAAGGCAGATTTTGGTTCTCTGATATTGAAAAATTACAGTTACAATAATGTAATTAATCACAGCCATTCATAGGTAAAATGGGTCTGATAATCAGTGGTGAAGGGAATTACAACAGGCCACTTACTCTGAGAAACTTGTAGATGATATGCCCTGGCTTCCACAGTAAGTTCAAAGCCTCACAGTTTTTGAGTTTCCATCAGGATTCTTGGGTTTCTAACAGGAACAAGTCAACAAGAAGCTTGTGTCCTTCAGCCTTAAGGGGCTTATCAGTAAGACAGGGAAGGTCTAAAACTGTCCAGTTATGAGATCAACCTGACACACAGATTAGCATAAAGGTGAAAGCTGGAATACCAGCCTATACAGAAACCCTAGGGGAATTGGCTAAGTTTCTTGACATTTCTTTCTTCTTCCAGCAAACTACCTCCATTTAAAAAAATGATTTCCAAAAAATCAACATTCTCTGATATGAAAATGTTCTATTACAGATTATTGCCAGGACAGGCAGCTTGTCTCAGGGGTCACCAGTCCCTGAACAGCCCCATGCTCCACTACAGACAGAGGTGGAGGACACGGAACTCAGCACCACTGAGGACCAGGAGTGCCAGGGCAGCTGGAGCAGGGCTACAAACCTGCCTGCTCACAGGGAATCAGTTCGGCTAGTTCTGCTGTCAGGACAGACCCTGTAAAAGATAAGATTCTCATTCCTGTCAGCTAATATTTTACCCTGCCCTGGCATTGTGATGGAAACGGCTGTGCTTTCTGAAGACATCATCTTTGACATGAGACATAAAACCACACATGTTTGTCATTTCTATATTTAACATGCCGATGTTGAGTTTGGGGAGGAAACAGTAGCTTCTGCTAACATAGATCAGAAATGTCTTTTTGGAGGTGGCATGTAAAATCATATTCTCAGAAAAGATGTTTAGCTATTAGTGAAAATTCTGATGTTAGCATGGCTCTCCCAAGCGACTAGAATCCACTTTTCAGAGGAAAGACTACAGAAGTACAAATATACTAAGTGTACAAATTATATTCTTGTACATTTGTATGGTCAAAAAAAAATCTATAACCTCAGCAGAGAACTGCTGTTAAGGTATTAAAATCACCTAAGCAACCAAAAAATATAAATATAAAAATAAATATTATTTATTCTTCAAATAATATTATTTACTATAACATTTATATTGCAAATTATGCTTTTATGTTAAACAAGCATCTTGTTGTCTAAGATGCTTAGACTTCTATGCACACAAAGATCAAAACAAATACCCATCACTAGAATAAATGAAATTTACTTGTAATTTTGTGATTAAAATGCTCAAATATTGTTCATATTATGTAATTAATTCTGTAGGCATGGCTTGATCAAATACAACATAACAGATTATTTGGAGAACAGGCACTGGCAAACCTGCTGCAGTCCCAGCTGGCCTTCTGCCTGAGCTATACACTTTTTGTGCAAGAAATAAATCCTGCTTTAAAATGTTACATGGGTCTGAGATTACTATTTGGCAGTGTCACCTACACTGGTGTCCACATGCGATGAAATAGCTGTGGGAAACACAGGAGCAGGAAGGGCCAGCTCTGGCAGCAATCCCCACTGTAGGGACCTCTACCACCCAGGGAGGCTCCAGGAGCCACCAGAGGGAATGGCAGTTCATGCCAGGAAAACAGCAGTAACACCTTCTCCCCATCCCCTCCCTGGCGAAATGAATAGACCATTAGAAACCAGAAGAGAAATCTATATTAAGATACTGCTAATGTTCTAACAAAGTGACACAAACAAGTTACACCTCTAACAACTCACCTTCTTCCTACTCTAGGTATTTATAGCAATCTCTAGAATTTTACTGATATATCACGGTCTATTAACTGTGCTGTTCCCCCTGCCACTCCCCCCAAAAAAAGCAAGATAAACAAGGGACAAAGTCAAGTTTTTAAAATAGAATTTCCTCACCTCGGTTTATTTAAGTTAGATATTTAGGACTGAGCTTATCAAGCCAACTGGTGGGCATCCTGCACATGGCATAGCACCTAGCACCATCTCCCTGCGTGTGCTGAATCATGGCGACTGATTTTACAGGAGTCGGTGGTACATTCAAATATCAGAGAGCAGAAACAAGCCTTTCGTTATGACAGTCTCTTAAATAGAAAGTTGTTAATAAACTAAGTAAAAAAAACAATTGACCGATTATTAAATTACCTTAGAATTAAATTTGCTGTTACTATACTTGAGCTAGAACAGCACAAGTAAATATCTCTAAAAGAAAAAGCAAAGTCTTCTGTGACAGAAACCAATTTGATATGGAAATGGGTCAACAGTTGCTTAAGATGTAGCACAGTTTTGATTTGATCTGCTATATTTGGACTCTGTAAGAGGCGCTTCCAGTAACATCGGTATTGCTTATACATGAGACTTTTGCATAATCACTGTATGAAGCATTAGAATTCTTCAAACCGAGAATGATTTTCGAAACGACTATACATATCTATTTTAATAATGTGCATACAACAGTATTTGCTGAAGAAAAAGAACAACTCTTTTCTAAAACAATTCGAATTCAGGATATATTGCTTGGCAGACTATTGTTCAAAAGCCCACAGAGTCCTTGCTGAAAAGAAGCCCAAACGCAGCCATGGGCACCAAGTTATGCTTAGCGCTGAGCTCAGAATACACACTGGTCAAACAAGGAGAAATGTAAAAATAGTTGGGCATACATTTGTTTCACAAATTGAATCCTGTATTTGTTTTGTATTGCTGCTTTTCAGACATGATCACAGTTTGAAGGAAACAACCGGATTCCATTTTAAGATTTTTCTTTTAAGGATATTCTATAACAGTTTTTACTTCCACACACCTCAGCTGTTAGCTTTCCAGTCCACCTTGTTATTTCTATGGAGTCCCTGGTAATCTTTGTATCACCACAGAGATTAATTTAATTTCACTCCTGAAAACTACAAAAGATCATTTCACTATGCTTACCACCACGTTAGGGAACCTTCCCCAGCCAGCAGGGAGTGTTTCTTCTCTTTTCTTGCTTGGCCTCCATCACACATGCCCCAGATAAAATCGTGTTGGTTCTTCTTTATCTTTGCATTCTGCTGTCTGACCTTGGGAAGAACAACACACATATGTAATATCTTCCTTCAAATAGGTAATAATAATGAACATAAGCACTCACATTCTGAAAGCCAAGTACAGGCATTCAAGATCATCTATTGACTCCCGCAGAGTGATCATACAAGGGAATTTGACTGTGGTCACGGATGAAGTCCTGGTAGCCCTCACAGCACAAAGCCATGATTAGCTGCTGACCACAAGCAACCTTAAACACTGAAAATTATAGTAGCCATTTCCAATTGACCTCTGTGTGCTGTTTGACATTAAAGAAGGACACAGATAATATTATCATAAGTCATAACATTAGCATGTTACCTCGGCAGAGGCACAAAGGAGCATTAGCATATTACTTCTGCAAAGACCTACGTTATTGTAGCCGTAGAAGTCAGAGGTTTGCTGAAATCTAGGGAAGGGGGAATGCTAGGTCTTCACACAGAAACAAAACGAGACAAAAACGCACCGGGATATTTGTGATTGATAATAATGCCTCTAAAACCAACACTGATTATAATTACATGGATTACTGACCTTTACAGAGTCCACACAGATATTCATTGGATTCCCCTGTCTGTTCTATGCTGTATGTGACAACAAAGGTAATATTCTAAGAAAAAAAGTCTCTACAATACATATCTTTACCAGAGTACAGCCCACTCCATTGAAGCATGTTTTAACCTAATATTTCCTATAGCATATTGCAATTATTAGACTAGCTGCTATTAATGAAAAACCAACTATTCAGCCCTATATCTGGCTCTGTAACAGATGTCATACATATTGTTTAACAAGTAGTTTGTGTCTCTTGACACTATTTTACCACTTGTAAAATAAGAATGCTATTGAGATCATTGGAAGTAGACATTACAGAAGTAGAAAGCATTGACTATTATTTGTTGTATTATTATTATTTAATGTAACATATGGATGCAAAATTCTGGCTTGTTTGACCAGGAAGACAGCCTTATATGTTTAAAATTAAATTAGCATAGAAAAAAAATTAAGCAAACAGACTATCTCAAACAGGAAATGAAATAAACAGTATGGAACTCTTTAAATACATAACAAGTAATCAGCAAAAGGGCTGTGAAAGGAACCTGAGTGGGAAGCTTGTGACCAGTGAGGCTGATACTGCTGGAAGCCTGAATGAAAGTTAAAAGGCTCCATGACTAGGCCAGACTATACAGGCAATTAGAAGTGCTGAATGTTGCCAAGGCATCAGGCCAACAAGAATTACAACTCAACAAACTGAATGAAGGAGAGTGGGGGGAGGAAAAAAAAGGAAAGGGAAAAAAAAAGAAAAAGCTTTAATTAAATATTTGAGATCTCACAAGGGATGGGGAAAGTGCCAGGTAACTGGAAGATGGTTAACTAAACAGAGGGGGTCTGTTCACTCATTAATGCGTGGGGGAATTTACAAATGTAACTTCTACTACCATTAATTGGAGCTACAGTAAAAGAGTGATGCCAGTGTATACTAGTGGGGAAAGGCTCTTGTTACCTAATCTGGTCTTACCTCATAAAGGTTCTTTGAAGAGTTATGGAGTGATTCATTGATTTGAATTAAAAAGGTCATGAAGATGGAACTTCTTGAAATAAAAATTTGTACTACTTTAAGTGCACAATGATCCCAGAATAATGCAGTATTTTCCTAAGAACTTTTCTTAGCAGCGCTTTAGAACTGTGCAAAAATTTATTCTGCCCTGCACCTCAGAAATCCCAAAATATCCCTGTGGGACATGTGTCAGATTCAAAGTGAATAAAATAACTTCATTTCTGCAGTTCCTTGTCGGAAGGGTCACCAGTTGGGATGATTTGATTGTGCCTGTGCTGGAATGACAGAGAGAAACGAAACCAACAGGTCACTCACCCGCGAAGAAACAGTAGGAAAGAGAAGAACAAGGGTACTTGGGAAAGGACCCAGCACTGGCAAGGGTAGGCTAAGAACTACAAGTGTACTATGTCAGTGGACCCAGTTAGAAACTCTATAGATGCAGTTACTGCAGATAAGCTTATATACATTTTTATGCAGCTCCAAATTCCATGGTTTTCCCAACATATATCACATGTCAAATTTTAAATGTGTTTCAGTTATAATACATCATTTTTTTATCCACTGTTCCTCAATTAAATCTGAATTTTGTTCAAAACAAAATTTTAAGCTTCATTGTTCCTATAGCGTAAAATGCAGAAATTACCTACAGGATAAAAAGAAGTTTGTATTTTTTTCAGCCACAATCAGAAAAATTTTGGAATATATAAAATATGCAGTATTTTCAGAGCCCATGAATGAAAACCAGAAATAATTTTAGTAATTCTTCTAGAAGATAATATGCAGAAATAAGGGCCAAGCAGCTTGTGTCAGGATCCTGTGTTTGTTATTTTATCACTATTTTTGAGTGAAAAGGAGAAACCATCAGAGTTTCAGAGCATGGCATTTAAAAAAGGGCAGAATTCAGCATCAGTTCACCACATGATGATATATCGTGGGATGGTTTAGAATAAGAAATCTATTAAAAAAAAAAACAAAACAAACCAGAAACCGAAGAAAAAAGCCTTCACATTCTTGAGGCCCCACAAAATCCTTAAAACTCAAACTGCCCTCAGATGTTCAAGAACTTGAAGTCTCAAGTGAAATATGGCTATACAAGCTCATTTAAAAAGAATTAGTATTCTCAACTTTTACTAATGCTTTACCAGAAAAGTGGTCAGGTGGCCACCTCAATAAGCCAAATGTTATTTAAACTTGGACTTGGATTCCTATTTCATTATAGGAATAATACAGTGTATCTTAAAGGGCATTAGAACAATAAATTAAAATTATAACTACAACTAACAGTAAATGAGAAAGATAGCCATTAAAGTATTTACAGTTCCTGAAAACAAATTTTCTGTCACCTTCACAGTATTAACTTAAAGAAAGTAGCTGCCAAGAACTACTCGCTTTTTTTCTCTTGCCTACTCTCCTGGAAATATGGACATCTGTAAAGGACAGAACAGATTCACATCTACAATTGCTATGAAAGAGAGTTTATTTCAAAACTACATCCTTTATGGCCATAACAGAATTAAATACTATACGACAATCAATTCAGCTATTATTTTTATACGGAACTTAAATGCTGACACAAGAGCCAGTCAATGTTACTAGCCAAGTCTGTTAAATTTCTCAAGATTAAGATGGGAAAAAATGGAAAATCTTCACATTAAGGTGGTGGGCTATATTGTAGCTTAATTTATAATTTCCAGGCGTATAAGGCAAGCATAGACAGACCATATGTCTTTTCTTGGCCTTTAAATGCTCCTATTTTCCACTAGACTTGCCTTTTTCTCCATCTATTGGCAACCATACCATTTGCTATTCAGGTGATTGGCTGTAATGAGCCAACTCCTGTTTCCATATGAATAACCACTTTTTTCCCCAATTACTTAAGCTGCCAGCAAGTCACTGGTGTCATGTTCTTTGATGCAAATCTGACTGTCAATAGAGAACAGGACTACATAAAGGGAGAATTTATGATGATACACTTAGCGTAATATTTTTTGTAAATGCTATTCAGTTTAGCTTCCAAGAAACACGGGGAAGGCAGCAACGGTCCACAGTAAGAAGTAAGAATATCTTTAATTGGCTTTGTGCTCCACATGCCCTTGTAATCAGCCTTCCCATATGGTAGTCTGCAATAAATTTATCAATCTCAATTTGTGTATTTATGTCACTTTAAAAGGTCCATTTTAGTCAATATCAAAATCTATAAAATGTCACATTTAATTTTAAGTTTGTAATTAAAAAAGTTAGAACATTGAATTCATAGTTTGATATTTGCAATTTTTGGAAATAAGCAGACACACAGAATAGCATGGGAAGGGGGATTTTCTGAGGCAAATGAATACCAGTTATTAACAATACAAGAACTAAATATTTAATTTTAACTCACTTTTATAAAAGGTCATTGCTTATTAATCTTTTTTAAGTGGGCTTGGATATTTTTCACTTAAAGGGAAACAGCTTACATTTTGTAAGCCAAGAGACCTTATTCTTAAAATGCGCCATGATAAGTGTGATAATGGGGTAAGGGGCAGATTCCTTGCTGGTATTGGCACTCTTGATTGCAAGCACCATGTTTGACAGTAAATAGCTACAGAGTAAACTGTTTTCCATTTATAAAATCGCTATATTAAAATTCTGATGCAAACCAATAAAAGCAATATTACCCAGTATCCAAGACTTTGTCTATTTACTGCATACCTTCAAACCTGTATCATTTCAGGATGCCTCTCCAGGTCTCTATCAAGCAGATTTTCCAAGTGTTGCCCACTTTTTCCAGGTGATTCCAGTTAAATACCATTTTAAGCCTGAGTGATTTTGTAAACATCAGCTTCTGCAATATAGACACCAGCTGCCAATCTAAAGGGAAGGACAAATTCATATTGTACATATTTAAAACTGCTGTTGGTCTTACAAAACTCAGATCCAGTTCTGCATATTCCCAGGTGCTCTCAATCAGGACTTTACCTATGAACTAATTAGGTCCTGAAGGAAGATGTTTTGTAACAGCAGGTGTCCTTAACAACCACTGCTCTTTTGCTGAAAGAGTTCCTGGGTCTGGTTTTTCTTTGTTGAAAACACAATAATAAATTATTGTTTACATAAGGTTGGCAGCACTTTTCACAGAGCTGACACAAAACAAGAAGCCAGCAAAGGGAAGAAAAGTGAAAAGTGAAAATATTTCTTTAACAATCTGCTAAGAATTGTATTATCTTTGATTGTGCTCATTTACAAATAGGAAAGGTCCTGTCTAATCTCTGTAAGCAAAAATAGAAAATAACTGCTAAACCTGAAATTCATTAGTTAAATATATTTAATACCAAATGAATCAAAACAGTAATGTTAAATTCAGTGGGCTTAATTAACCTGCAAAAATATAAATCTTTTTAAGGTTAAAGTTGCTGTTTAATGATAGCCTGGGTTTGTTATTATTATTGGGCTAAAAACTGATTTTAGAAGCACACATAAAATCAAAGCTGCTCAAAGGTTTCTGTGATTACTTAAGATCAGGACTGGATTTGACTCTGTACTAACCAGGGTTTTCTCCCCACATGCTGTAGTAGCACATGAATAAAGATAAACGAATGTTGTAATCCATTAAGTTTGGTAGAGAAGTTAATTAGAATTTGTACAAATAATCCTCTGTAGGTTTTTTCAACAATGCATTTTCAAAAGTGTTTGAAGACTATTGCCCGTTATAAAGTGTATAGTCAAGCAAAGCTGGCTGCCACAAACTCTAAAGGAGCATTGCTGATCAGGTCAGGGGCATTTAGACTCTGGAAAGAACAATCAAATCACTGACAGGATTTCCAAAAGTTAAGGTACCTGCCTGCTCTCTAGTTGCCTAAATGCTTTCAAATCTCTGAAATACTAATGGACTAATGCAAGGCACAGACTAGCTGGTGCCTACATTTGAAATCTGCTCTCAAATCTCATTTGCAGATTGGCCAGATGGTCATTAGTGTGGAGGTGTTCTCCAGGCAGACTTGCTCTCAGGGCAGTTTTTTTTAAGTTTTGGGGGGGTTGGGGAAGGAGAAAAGCAAGTCTTTTTCGGTTGTAGGTTTTTAGTGGGGTTTTATGGTGTTGGGGTTTTTTTGTTGGTTGGGGTTTGGGTTTTTTTTCAGTTAAGATTAGTAGCAGCTAAGAAAGGGTGAATAAAAGCTGAGCTACAACACAATATTCTCTAGTTTGGTGTATTTAAGTGCTTGCAATTTAATCCAGAGAGACCAATAAACAGAAGACTAAAATAAAAAGGCAGAAGGCTGCAGTGTCAAAGTGCTGTTAAAGTACATGAGAAAAGCAATCCACTTGGGGTTCACTGTAACACTTCTAATAATGAGCTTCCCATATTTAGACACAAGAGATAGCAAATTCAAACCCCCTGGAAAGGATACAATACAGTTATACAGCAACACAGCAAACTGTATTTGTTTTGTTATTACTACCTATGCACCCTATGGTTTCTTTAGGGGAGATGATATGATATCTTTATAGTGTAGTGTGTAAAATAGTCTGAAATCTCTTTTTGACACCAGTAATTCACCAAAATCTTTCCTAAAAATTGAAAGACCTCCAACTTGATGCTAAGCTTGATCTTACTCATCACTAAAAAAAAAAAATAAAATGTTTTGTTACTGCATTTCTCTCTGAGAGGTTTTCAAAATCCTTCCAGTCAGTACATGAGATAGGATACATATTGTCGGGGATAAGTTGTTAAAGTGAATTTGAAATGTGCTTCTCAAAATATCGTTTACACATTTACCAGATGGTAAAATAAACATGTAAATTGTTATCGAGTATACACCAACTTTATACTACAATTTTACCCACTGTAGAAATGGTGTAAAAATGTTGAATATAGTGTTACTTGTTCATTTAATAGTTTATTAACATTTTAAATACATTTGGAGAATAGGGTTACTGTCAAAGAAAAAAAATACTTACAAAAGCAGCATTTTAAGCCATTAATTGGGCCAAATTCATGTACTGACTTCTACATTAATCATTCACCTTATCAATAATATAATTAGCATAATTATAGTTGGTTTCTAAGTATTTGCATATGCATAGATGTTACCCATGTTTAATGGTATGGGGTTTACAAGATAAATTTAAGTCGAAAAAGTGCTAAAAAAGTAACTTCAAGAAATATAGTTACCAGTATCTTAGTTAAATGCTGTGATTTTGGGGGTTGTCCAGGATTTGTGGGTTCCCTCCAACCGAGTATATTCTATGATTCTGTGATTCTAAAGTAGCTGCTGTTAGACCAACAGCTCAGTTTGCCACTGGAATTTACTCTTTCAAGAGCCACCCTACACATTCAGAAATATGAAGATGTGAATAATCTATGTATGACAAAGTAGAAGGTGTGTGATAACAAACCCTTATATCCAAAGAAAAGAATAATGCATGCACTGCTTAGTAATACGCAGGAAATAAAATATCCCAGCTCAAGGAGTAACCCTTGTCCTTCCTTAAAATAAAAGGTCCCACGCTTGTAATTACTGGTTAATTATCCTGGTAGAAGACCACAGATGAAGGATTTTATGGAAGACTGTTGCTTGTACTACCTATGATTCATCTCTCCTTTCATAATTCTGTTTCTACCAACCAAGCACATCAATTACACTGTGCTATAGGATTTCCTTTCTCACCTTTCAGACTGTGCCAGCTCCCTTTTTTAAAGAAAAAAAAATAATTTTATTATTTTACTGTCTTGGATTTAGGAACTTTCCTCATCTATGAGGACATATTTTGGCTCAGTATATTTTCAGTCTTAAGCCCCCAGCAGACTCTAAACTGTTCACTTCTTAGGTATGAGCATATCAACTCATCTTCAAGTTATCTAAGGACTTCTTTGATCACTGCACACAATAGGGGCTTGGCTTCTCACACAGGTTTTGTCTGCATTATTTTTTTCAGAGGCTTTTCACAGTATCTAAATTCCGTCTGTCACCAGCCATGAAGCTTCTGTTTACTATTATATTGTGGCTTTACTATCATATGCCCTCGGTACTAAGGTGTTATCACATAAATACAAAAACTACATGATTCTCAAGGGCATTAACACAGAACTAACTTAAAAGAGAAGTTAACTTTATTAATGAATTCTGGAGGAGCTTGCATATCCAACAAATATCCTCTACAAGTAGGTGCCATAACATTAAAAGAAACTCTTAACCAAAATCATCTTTAAATAATATCTTCCCTATACAGGGAACTAGCAGAAAGCCAACAGATAATAAGCTTTAACAAACCTGTCTGGTTTCTCTCTGACTCAGACTATCAAAGTCTGTGATTTAAGATTCAGAAGTCCTGCTGAAAAGCAAAGTGTCAAAAGCTGCTCCACGCTGGGTGCTTGATCAGAGTTCCAGCAGGATCTTCTAGGGAAAGATGAAAAACAAACCAATTGCATGTGAGCACTTTTAAAATACTACTTGGAATTTGCTCCTTTACAGAATCACAGAATCATCAAGGTTGGAAGCGACCTTCAAGATCGTGTACTCCAACCATCCACGCAGTGCCACCGTAATCACCCCTCGACATTATCCCAAAGTGCCACATCCAGACTCCTCTTGGGCATTCCAGAAACAGCTCCACCACCTCCCTGGGCAACTTATTCCAATGCCTAAACACTCTTTCGGCGATTGTTTTTTTTCATTTAATATCTAATCTCAACCTCCCCCAGCACAACTTAAGGCCATTTCCTCTCGTCCTTTCGCCTGGGACATGGCAGAAGGGACTGACCTCAACCTTGCTATTACAACCTCCTTTCATGTAGTTGTAGAGAGCAACCTACCTTTTGTATTACACTCTTCATCAGAAGTATTTTGCAAAAATACAAGAAATATTTGGTAATACTGAAGAGATTGACAATAATAAGGGTTTCATATGAGAATAAATGATAACGTAACTTAAATCTCTGGAAAGGTCTGGCTTGGAAACCATTAGGCAGAAATATAAATTTAAGCTTGAAGAAATAGCCTAAGTGTGATATGGGGAAAATTGGCTGACATACATAGATAGGAGGTGTTCAATAGCACAACTATAATTACCTCTAATATGAATCAAAAAAAAAAAAAAAAATACGGGGAAGCTTAAAAGACTGACTACCAAAATCCCTAGTGCATTCAAGGCATGTATTGCCTTTGGTGTACACACAGGTACTATAGACTGAAACACTAAACGCGAGAGGGAACTGCTGAAGAAAGAAACGTCTTCAAAGCCTGAGCCATGGAGCACCAAACACCTCTGCCAACTAACTTCGAAGCAGAGCCTGAGCCAACACTTCTGTAAAGACAGGGTGAGCACTGGAAACTTGTAGCATATGCTGCTATTTACATAACTAATTGTAGCATGCACAGTCAAAAAACAGCCTCTAGCTTTAGCATATACATGCAAAATAATTGATTTTATTATGTACAGAAAATTAGAAGCTGTCAGAAACAAAGCCACCAGTAACAGCCGCGAGGAAGAATTTCGAAGATTCATCGCCTAGATTGCAGAGGCTAGTCTTCACACAGTTGTGAGGTTTACAGCTAGAATATAAATCTAGACAAGATTCAGTGACAGCTGATACCCTATCCAAGCTTTCGGTAAAACTGACATACACACACCGTAGACTGATGGTGGAGATGCTCAAGAAAAATATTCCCAGTCTCAGACTAGCTGTGGTTTGTCATTGCAGGCATTGTAATACAAGATGAAACTTTGCAAAGGATATTGCAAAAATAATAATAATCTCATCTTCCACAAAATAAAAAGGAAGAAAAATGTAACGGCATAGATTAAAAGCACTAGCTGAGTTGCTCCTAAATCTCTGATGAAAAATAGAAGGACACCAAGATGTGGAAAAATACAGAAAAGATGCATTATACTGGCTACTTTTCCGTGGGGGTAAAAAAAATAATGAAAGGAAAAGAAAAAAAAAAAGCATAAAACTCAGTATTTCTCACACAAAACAATGTGTATATGTAACCCAGAAAATATGCATAGTAGTTCTAGAATGTTCTGCTATTATTCAGAAATAATATTCTTGGAGACAATATTTAATCCTATAGATTTAATCTGTATTGGCTAGACATGACACACTTGTTCTTGCAATTACAGAATGGAATAGAATTTTTATAAAATAATAAATTTTAAGTGGGTTATTTTAAGACATCCTCTGGCCCTTAATCTTTTTGAAAATGGTGTTAGAATTCTATTTTTTTTTTTTTATTTAAAAAGCTATGAAGAATCAAAGTTAGATCAGCAGAGGCTCCGTAAGTTATGACGCAACACCCGTAAATCCAAGAGTTCACCTGTTACATACTGCTGAAGAAACAGACACCTGGTTATACAACTCCAAATGCTAAAAGTATTTACATTGTAGATTCTTATAAAATGGGTCATATTAAATGTTTTGTATGAGTTAAACCCTTTACAATCACAGGAAGCTGAGTAAATATAAATTTAAAAGTCTGGGTACAAAAGCAAGCAGCCTTCCACAGATCTCATCCTTTTCACTAATACTGAGCAAGGCTTTCCTTGTTTAGCATCCTCCACAGAAGGAGTTAAAGGAGAAAACAGTCATCTACGTGCTCAAGCTCTAAACAGAACAAGCCATGGAAGAGCCAGTGAAGTGCCCCTCAGTAAGGAAAAGGATGGTGGAGAGAAAGGCAGAGGCTGGAACTTGCGGAAAGCTTCAGAGATCCACCAAGGGGAGGAGACCAGAGGCTGCCTGGGGACTACTGATGTAAATTCATCAGATTAGAGCTCTGCTGCTTCATCACCCGGGAATTCAGCGATTGCATGTGTGATCCTAAATGCTTGGAGGGCAGGTTTTGGGTTGTAGATAAGCCCATCTCATACCAGTTTGAGAAAGAGATCGGCAGGTTCCTGCTGTCCTGCCCTTGCACCCTCCAACCTGGTGGCCTTTCCCATGTAGGAGCACCATCACCATCCAGGTGATGGATCCAAAAGCTGAACTGACAGGAAAACAACCCTCATGAAAATGTTCGAGTGCACAGAACTACACTTGAAATCTCCTAGATCCTTATCTTGAGGCAACTGTAAATATAAAAACAAAGTCAAAATTAAATATAGTTACTGTTTACCACGTTGTGTATTTAGCACAAGCATTGCCCTTTTCCCTCTATAACTGGAAAACGTGACCACAGTGACACAACTGCATTTTAATTACCAAGGGGAAAAAAAACACTCCAAAACCCACAACTGAATGCACTGCTAAAGAGATCTTGCAATGACTTATGAGCACATATATGCTAAATTACACTGTTACAAGACAATTATTTGTGTTGTTTCTTCAGTTACAATGTATTTGGAAAATAAGCATACACTGGTAATGGACTGCTGTGGGGTTTAGCCTTTCAGGTTATGTCTGATTAAATGGCCTTTGGGACAATACAGTCCTAAAGAAATCTTACATCCACATGTTGTAAAAATAAATTTTATGTTAATTTTTATAGGCTCATATTTTATTTCTGCCATTACACTTCATATTACTTTAACTAACATCTGCTTATGCAAATGAATCGGTTTGTTATTTAAAAAAGAAACACAATTTTTAAATAATTTTCATTTATATCAGTGATCAGAGATAAGTTGTAAGCGAAAATATATGGAAATAAAGTAGTTGAAACACTGAAATGTTTAAAAATACAATACTGAATGTTAACATCACAGTGGTTTTATGGTATTTAACACAAAGAAAAAAAGACCTACATTAGATAAGACTTCAAAGAAGGTAAAAAGGATTTGGGCATTACAAAATACCAGACACTTATAAAAAATCTGAATATATTTGGTTAACTTCTTTCCTTTCAATTTTGGAACTTTTTTTTTTTATATTAAAAGAATATAGCTGGCCTAAATATTGCCCCAAAACAGTGGCAAATTCTTGTATAAAATACACCAAGCAAACTGCTTTTGATTCAATTATTAAGACAATTTAATAATTGAAATCAACAATAAGAAGAAATTAAGCTTCAATTATTTTATAATCTAAAGAGAGAGAAACAAAAATGTAAGTACAGTAAGATATGAGTTGATGTTTTCATAATTATTTTAATGCAGGAGAAACAAACATATATATTGAATCATTATTTGGTCCAATTCATTCCATCAAACAGCACCTGCTTTGGATAGTATCTAAACCACAAGAGGAGACAATCAGATTGTTTCAATACAAGGCGGTATTGAACCACTGAAGCCCATGAAATGACATAACTATAAACCATCAGAGGATTTAATCCATGGTGTTCTGACCCTAACTCTGCAACAAATGCCACTCCTCAATGCATATCTGAAATAACTGCTTGATAATGTGCCCGAGAATAAAACTGTAAAAAGTGTGAAAGTCATTTAGAACCACAGACGTTTTAGAACCATTGGAGATTTTTCAGTGAGATTTTCATTATTTCTAGACATGGGTGACTAAACCACTTGGAGATTTTTGAAAAGTGCCCCTGCCCCTCGTCACTTATACACTGTAGGTTCCATAGGAAAGTCAGGAACTGACCACAGAATGCAAAACCTTTTACCTCTTCTTCAATACCTTGCATGTCATTCGAATTAAATGTTCCCTTCTCCTAATGCAAGAGTAAACTGGACTACCTTGAGAGAGCTTACACAAGCTTAAAGTAATACCTATGTACAAAACATTTTAGAAATATGGTGGTAAAGTGGTGGGAATGACGGGAGAGGGGAGATGCCTCACGGGTTTGCTGAGAGGGGATGCGGTGTGGGGAGCAGTTATTTCTGTGTTACTGTACCACGGGTCTCATTTAATGTCATGTAGGTGCTGATCACGGAGCAAGAGGCAAGACAGGAGGTGCTCCTGCCAGGCCCTCGAATGGAATTCTCAGGCAATGTGGGGTGAACCCCAACTTTGCCCAGGGTCAGAGAGAAGCCACCACATTTCTGCAGTGTCTCCAGCAGGAGGTCCATGGAAGATGGAAATGTGACAGCATAGTTGTAATCAACTCCACATAAAAACGCCTCCCCTTCAGCAAACATTTTCACGAAGGTAAATAAGCTGTAATCAGGGTGATGATCAATCAATAAAAACATTTGTTAGCTTACATTTATGATTTCAGTTTGATTCTTGGTGGGTGGGTGTCTTCATCTAAACTAGGACACCTCACAGCGGCATAAAATTTCTCTCAACGCAAAATACCGGTATTGCTCTCTCAGCCTTCAGTCCCAGACCATTATCTGCCTTCTGGATAAACAAAGGCAGCCAACATGTAACTAAATATAATTTAAGGAAGAAACTTACTTACAAAAATTAATTTCTTAGCATGGCCCACAGGAATTAAGATGTGACTTTTAGAAAGTTTAAATTACGTGTCAGTGCTGTCAGTTAAAAAAAAAAAAAATTACCCAAGCAAGCTAAAACATTGTATTTCAAATGATTGAAGTGGAAGCTTGTATGATGTGCTTTGATAACTCATCAATGCAATGTTTCTGCTGTATTAAAAAAAAAAAATCAAATTATTAAGTGTATCCTAAATCAGTCAGTCACTTCAAGGTACAGGAATATCACAATTATTGAAAAAGGCCTTGATCCTGAAAACATTTATGACTGTGAATTTTTAGACAAGTGAATAGTCTTTGTAGGACTGACCTCTTACTTTACGTTGTTCACACATATGAACTTGTATACACGATCAGAGACTAAGGCAGAAATACACATTTACAAGCTATCAACATTTTACCTAAAATGTCTCTTAAAACAGATTCAAAATCATTACCAGCTGTTTCTTATTTAAAGCTTCATATCAGTCTAATAGATAGTTTTACACAGAAGTAAAGTACCTGAAGTTTTCATTCATTTTGCCTCCAGTTCGAGAAAAAAAAAAAAATACCTAAAAAGGCAACTTAAAACCAACAAGATCATTCATACCCACATCACCCCCTTAGCATTAGAAACACTCCAACTCTGACAAATCGTAATGATAGCATGAATAAAACATCGCAGATTTAATTGTGTAACATATTTTATAAGGTAAAAAGTTATATCTGATCAGCAGTGACAGCCTTGGATCCTAATGGATTCATAATTATTCTACATCTAAGAAGGAAAATATTAGATATGCTCAAAAATTCAAGATTTATATATAAATATATATATATTTCAAGCAATAACTGGTTTTTTCAGATGTACATATTTGAACAAATGGCCATGTTTAAACGGACAACACTCTGAAATAAGCAGTGCTTTTGTTTGCATTTCAAGATTAATATGCATCCTGATAAAAGCATGAAATGTTATCACTAAGCTGTGCGGCTCTCCAGACCTACCACAAATATACTATCTGGAAAGAACTGGGTACCGAACGCAAACAGTCTGCTGCCTCCCATCTACTTATCACTCTGCTGTTTCAATATTTTTTTTCTTTGACTTTGCCCCTGTATCTTAGCAAGTGACACATTCCCCACTAGAAACCACATTCATGACAAGTTTTAATACTTAAAATCAGAATTTGTGTCCGTTCTGCACAGAAACACTACCTGGAAAGCATACTTTCATGCAAAATCTTTTTTTTTCCTGCTTTTTCCAATACACACACATTCTTTTTTTGTATCACAGCATTTTAAAATTGTTCTATGCAATTTAAATAAGATTTCCAAAACCAGTAACCTTTTACAGGGATAAATCAGAGCATTTCCAGTTGACAAAGTAATTTGGGAGGGACACGCAAAGCACCTGAAAAAACAGACTGTGTAGAAAACCATTTTAACTGTAGCAACAGAACTCACTGCATAATGTTATAAGGAAAATTATGCAATTAGGTCTCTTATCAGACTTATGAAAATTCAGATTTATGCCATTTGGGGAAATAAAAAAAGGAAAATCATTGTTCACCATATCTCCCTCGAACACTACCTAGGGGAGGGGAGTGATGACCAGACAGCAAAAATTAAGAACGTGTCCCACCTTACGCCTATTCTGCCAATCTGTCCTGGTTGTTCTTCTAGCTCCATAGGTTTACATGATTTTTTTTTTTCCTAATTTTTTTCTTTTTCCTTTTTTTTTTTTTTTACTGACAAGTAATACAAGACAGATTCTTGCCTTCTTAGGATCTTGCAATCTAGTTTAGACATAGCACGTCAAGTGGTGATGAAAGAAGGTTAGGGTGGGTTTGAAAAGATGAGGATTCCAACAGTAAACGATGCAGAGACATCAGTTTGGTAATGTACACATGTTTTGCATGATTCATTGGACCAAAATGGCCAAAGGAACTTAAAAAGCTGTCAAAGGCATCTTTACCTCTGACCTACCTAGTCATCCATCTGCTTCCTCATACTGTCAATCAAAACCCTCCCATCCTTATCACTATTCTATTACACACATTTTCCACAACCATTTCTCCTCCAGCTCTTAAAAAATATCTTAGCAAACATTTCAATCAGTCATTAAAAACCTTGTTAAAATATGCAATGTGTCATCAAATATGCATAGTGTACTCGTGCAAAATCTGCAGAGCGTAAATCACTGTATTACATTCGTTATAGTATTAATGTGAAACATCGTAGAAAGTATTACCAACAAGAACTTTGAAATACTTTCTACAGATCGGAGCTCAATTTTGTGTTGTATTAAATAAAGCAAAGAAAGGGCAATTAAATAGATTATTTTACACAATAATTGCATTTAAAGCCCGTTCAGCTGCCTAGAATAATAATACTAATTATACTTCACATAAAGTTCATGCAATTAGTTGCTGTTCTAACAAATTCATATATGGGGGTTTGCTTCAGCTAAACTGAGCATACTGCAATTTATAAACACCAGGTCAAAACCCCCGTGTTCGTCCTTGGTGAACGCAAACACTAACGTGTCGGTAAACATATGTTTAGCAGATATACAGGTGCACCTCTAAAAATAATAATCTAAAGAATTATAATAGCAATAAAGTGACCTACCGACAGGAAATAGCCTTTTTAACTTCTGCAGTCTTTATGTCTTCCACTCTCTCGCAGGAAGAGTTGTGGAATTATCCTGTCGAAATAGTTACGGAATAACGTCAACCACTCATGCACAGGAAAGAATTTTGTTCGGACCTGTCACACGTTACGTATGTATTCCAGACCCGCTGGATAACCCCCGCTAAACAAGACCTGGCGGGCCCCTCTCCGAGGAGCGGTGTGCCCGGGGTGACTGCCCGGCGGGCAGCAGCCGCAGCGGGAAGGCGGGCAGGGAACGCCGCGGTGCCTCGGGCCGCTCCCCTTGTCCGCTCGGGGGGCAGCGGCGGGAGGGAAGAGGGGCGGATTTGCCGGCCGAGAGCGGGGAAGGAGAGCCTGGAACATGCCACGATTTGGATTTGTTTAGGGCGCGGGAAGCCCCGGGACATCCCCGCTGGGGAAGCAACCGGGGCCCGCGGGAGGCGGAGAGGTGCGGGCGGTGCGCGGGGGGACTCGTGCGGCGCCCCGGCCTCCGCTGCTCGGGGAAGGCGGCCGGGGAAGGGCTCGCACCGCCCGCGCTGCTCCCAGGGGCGCTCCCGAGGGGGCACTGCCCCCACGGCCTCTCTCAGCGAGGGGCGTCCCGGGGCAACACCCTGAGCCCGACGGTACCGCGGGGCAGACGCCGGTGCCCCAGGTTGGCAGCCGCGGGGCCCCAAGCGGGCACTGTGGGCGGCGGAGGCACTGGGTGCGCAGGGGCTCTGCACTTCGGGGGGCGGGGGAGAGGAAATGCGGTTGGGCTGCTCAGGTGCCCCCCGTCAATACTACGACGGGATAGAATGCCCCCGACAGCTCCGCACCCGCGCTTACCCACCGCGGAGTCAAGAGCGTTATCTCCACCCCCCGAGTCACAGGTGGGTGACTCTAAAGGGGGCAGCGTCCCGGGGAGGCTGGCAGAGGTAGTGCTGCGGGAATGGGGGCTCCGCTCCCGCGCAGCAGGACAGGCGGCTCCCCCGAAAGGGCGCCCGCCTTGGGGGCACCGCGGGGCTCCGCCGGCGCGGCCCCCGCCCCAGGGAGGTGAGGGGAGGCCTGCGGGCGGGCAGCGCTGCGCCCCTCGCCTCTGCTCTGCCAGCAAAGGCACCCCCCGCCCCGCACCAGGCACCTCTCCCGCCTGCAAAGTACTGTCAGGGTTTTTAAGCGTCAAACACAGGGATAATTATAAACCTCTCAAACCCGAGGAGGTTTCATCTCCCTCTTTCTCCGACTGCAAAGCTCCACGCTTGGCCACGTCGTGTAAGCACTCTCCGCTACGCTCTTCCCCCCCACCAAAAAAAGGACAAACGCGACCAGCTCTGTCAGGGAGGGCAGTGGCGGGACTCCCGCCCCAGAGCCTCGCGGAGAGCTCCGCCAGCCTCTTCCTCTCGGCCTCACCCGATCTCCTACTTGCAAAACGGCGAAGTGCTTTTTCCAACACGACGTTAATGTTTCGCCAGGTTTATTTTACTTGTTATACACAGACGATACAAACGGGCAAAAACTGAAACATTTCTCAATGGAGCATGTACTGGTATAAATTATTCAGTTCCACAGACATAACAGAACAAATATAAAAATCACAACATTCGATTTACAGAAGAGTCAAAAATATACACACGTTTATGACCCTGAATTTCTATTAGGAAATTTCCCCATCGAGTGTAATCTAGACTGAATATTTAGCCTGATGCATATTTCTGTTTGTAATTGGTGGTTTTTTCCATATAAAAATGTGTTAACTGTATAGATTTGCTACTCAAAATTCGAAGACTTACTATTCTGCTTTGCCGAGGGGGAGTCCTGGAGGGATATTAGTTCTCCTTCAATAATATAATAAGAGACTTACAGGAAAGATCACTCTTACTTTCGATGTGCATTTGATTCCCCAGGAAGTCAGATCTCGGTCAGCTACTTTATGAAAAAGTCAATTCCAAAACTAAATGCAGTAAAATATACAACTCACAACTCATCTTCACTGGACTACACTATGGTTACCAACAATTCAGTCGTCTATATCTTATTTCTTCTTTTTTTCTTTTTTTTCTTTTTTTCTTTTTTTTTTTTTTTTGATTATTCATTACAAAGATTTACAGCAATATAAAGAAAGAGGGGGAAACTGCAAAGAAATTTGAAAATAGTTTGTCAGCATATTTGGCACCTGCGGGGACCAGTAATGGATTTGGCACTTGGGGGCGGGGTGGGGGGGATACCACAGAAATGATAATATTGCTGATCTCGAGCTGTTCCTTTTAAAGAAAAATAAGAGGCAGTTAATTTTGCTTTTGGAAGGCGTCATGCTACTTTAATCGACTTTCCTACGAGACGTATTTCTGTTCTTTTGAAGGGAAAGCTGAGCTATTCCTTAGCTGTGTTAGCCCAGGGCATCGCGTAATTATTTCATGCGAGGAATTGGAGAGAAAGTGAGAAACCCATTACTCGCTGCTATAGCTATGGACCACTCATATTTCCAGAGGCATTTAGGAAGAGTGTGTACCTGGGGAGGGGCACGAGGAAGAGGGAGCAAAGTGCGGGCAAGGGGGTAAAGAAATTTAAACAGGATCTAAGTTTTGTGACTTAACAATGAAAACAAAACAAAAAATCCAAACAAATAATAAATAAACAGAACTAAAGAAAAGTAATCTGTTACAATAAATTAAATACTATGTACAGGCATTTCACAGGCTCTTTTCCCCACTATTACTGTTTCCCCTAGAATCCATCCGTGGTAAAAGGAAGGAAGCGCTGTACGGTTTGAGAGTCTAAGCATCCTACTGATCAGTGGGTTTCGGAGCGGCAGTGCCCTCCACGCCCCCGGGGCGCCGCCGGGCCGGGCCGGGCGGGGAGCGGGGCGGGGGGGCGGCGGCCGCGGCTCAGCCTGCCTGCCTGCCTCCCTGCCGGGCCAGGCCGGGCCGGGCCGGGGCACGGATGGGGCATCAGGGGCGGGGGTCAGTGCGCTAACGCGGAGGAGTTATTGTGCAAAAGGACGGCGGGCCGGCGGCCGCGCCTAGCTGTGCGAGTAGAAGCCGTAGTAGCCGATGTCCTTGGCGCAGGTCTTTTCGCAGTCCCGCTGGGTGAGCACCTCGCTCTTGAGGGGCGAGGAGCTCTCGGACACCGGGGTGTCCGAGGGGGAGATCCGCCTCCTTTTGGCCTGCTCGTAAATCCCAGAATCAGAGGAGTCGATGGACTTAATGGACGACGGCGTCTCGATCCAGCTGGAGTCGGACAAATCTTTGGGCTTGGAGTCCTCGGCGCCCGGCAAAGGGGACCGCTCGGGGGCCAGGCTCTCCGCCTCCTCCCCCAGGTAGGGATTGCCGGCGGCCATGCGCGCCGCCGCCGCGCTGTTGGGCCAGCAGGAGAGCACGGAGCCCGACTTGCTGCAGTACTGCGGGGGGCTGCGGGCCCCCCAGCCCGAGGGGTCGGCATAGTAGCCCAGCGGCCGCCCGGCGCAGCCGGCCGCCTGCAGCGGCAGCGCCTTGACTCCCGCGGCCGCGTAGGACAGCAGCGTGGCCGCGTTGCCGGCGAAGTCGGTGGCCGTGTCGTAGGCGGAGGCGGCGAAGTCGAGGCGGTTGTTGGCGGGGGCGACGAACCAGCGCTGCGGCGAGGGGGCCCCCGGGTCCTCGGCTTGCTGTGGGGAGAGCAGCCCGTTGGTGTGGGGCACGCTGCGGTCGGCGCCGGGCCCCGGGCCGGCTCCTGCCCCGGGGTGGAAGCGGGACTTGGCGTAGTTACTCACGAACTGGTCCTGGAGGAAGGAGCCGGCCATGGCGTAGCGGGCCCCGGGCACGATCTGCGAGCGGGGCGAGTCGTTGGGGGAAGGCGTCAGCCGGTCCATGTCGCAGCCCGTGTAGATCCTGCCCAAGAGAAGGGGAGAGAGCTGGGTGTCCGCCGCAGCCCGGCGCCCTCCTCGCCGCGGCCCTCGGGGGACGGACGGGAAGGGACGGCGCCGTCCCAGCGCGCTCCTGCCCGGCCCGGGAGCCTGCGCTCCTCTCCGGGCTTCGCCTCCGGCACCAATAGCGCCAATGGCCTTTAACGGGGAAGAGGAAAGAAAGATGGGGGGAAGCATGAAGAGCAAATCATTCGGAACCGGTTGGCCATTTCTTGATGGGGTCGAGATCCCTCTCTCCGGTCCGAACCCGCATCCCAACGGCGTGAAATCCCGCGCGGTGACACATTGACCGGTCCCGCCACATGCGCAACAGGCAGCCCGGTCATTTGCCGCGAACAGCATGAGTGGCAGACTACGGAATTCTATCGGCTGTTTAACACTTATTATTGGGAGTCACAGACGAACCATCAACATTTTACCGAGTTTAAATTAAGCTAATCTTTAAACACCTACTGTAGGAAATGTAAAGCCAGACACTTCCAGTGTTCCCTGCGTGGCCTATATATAATTCTCCCATGCTGGGCTGCAATTTGCGATTATAAAAACTTTAATGGATGAATAACTACTATCTGTATTTACTTCAGGCTAAAACTGTGCTTTAATTAACCCTCCACGCCTCCTGGAATTTCTTATCCAAAATAAACTTGGCCCTTAAACAAATTCAACGTGCTAGACAACATTGAAGCTTCCCCCTCCCCCCGTCTCCTTTCAAGTGACGCCCTATAAAGTTTTTTTCCTATTAAAAAGAGAGAAGCACTTGTGGCTGGGGGTGAAGGCCGTGCAGCCTTCCCAAAGGCCGCACATACCCCTTGCAGAGGTACCGGAGAGCGGGCAGGCCCGGCTGCCACCCTCCGTGGTGCCAGGGACGGCCTGGCTCCCCTCCACAGCCGCCGCGACCCCCGCCCGTGGGAGAGAGCGGCCGCACCTCAAGCTGCCCCCTGAGAGAGTTGGAGCTCGGCCTCGGGTCCCTCTCGCACTAGTTTAGCCCTCGGCGTCGTTTCCACCCTTGTCCTGAAATCCTGCTGCTGGTGGGTGCTGGACCACGGTCCAGCGGAGAGAGGCTGAAGCAGGCGCTGAAGATACGGGCAGGCTGCGGCGCTCCAAGGGAGGCCGCTCCCCGCCGCAGTTTAGAGAGGAAAAAGGCTTCCTTTCTTAAAGCCGGGGTCCTGTCCCGCAGAGCCGGAGCTTGCAGCGGGGCAGGTGAATTCCAAAGCCGCTTACCCCTTCGGGCGCCCTGCGCCCTCCACCTCCCGCTACCCCAAGCCAGGAGAAGCCTTCCGGCAGGCCTGCTAGGCCGGGATATCCCCATTCGACACCCGAGGGCCGGGAAAGGCGGCGGCGGGGGTTGGGGGCTGACGCCCTCCCGGAACCTCACTAGGAGCGGCACCAGCCGCATCTGCGGCAGAGGGCACGGCCCGTGGGTCAAATGGTGGGAACGCCTCGGAGGCGGACGGGCAGAGGCAGTACAGGGACAATCAACGATTAAAACTTCGGAGGCTTAAGCTCCACCCAGAAGGAAGAGGGGGGCGAAAAAAAAAAATCCATCCCCAGAGAAAAACAAAACGAGATGAAGACATTTCCCTCTGGACACCGGCTCTGCGGGCCCCAGGATGATGCAGACCCGGCGGGTTGCCGGGGACTAAGCCCGTGGTGCTCGGGTGCTTCTTTCGGAGCCCTTGTGCGCAAGTGAAACGGAAACTTGGAAAGAGGCGCCAAGATACGTGCCAGGAAAAACCAACAACAAAACCGCCGCAAGTGCCAAATCGAGATGCGGACTCAGGTGCGGGCAGCGCGGCCGCAGGCGCGGAGGCGGCCGCAGGGCTGCGTGGGGCCCCGCCACAGGGACAGCCCCCTGCGCGGGAGAGGGCGGGTGCCTTCCTCCCGGAGGGCTCTGGAAAAGCCTGACATTACACATCTTGGTGTGAAATTAAGCTCGCATTCTAAAGTTTCCCTCCTTGACACGTGTGAGCAGCCGGCAGAAGGGTAATAAAAATGAGGTTTACTTACGTGTCATAATTGTCTCGGAATCCTTTTGCGAAAGGGTTGTGATCTATTTTCAGCTGTGTGATCTAGGGAAAGAGAGGAACATAGCTGACGTTGTGAAAGCCTGAAAAATATACCCCACTGCAGCCAACACGTTTTTAAAGGACTAAGGTTTACTCTAATCAATCAAATTGCCTTTAAACGGTGAAAAATAAAGATCTGGCGTGCTTATAGACACCACAGTCTAATTTTAAGATTTGCCTTATTGTAAAAAGTACGATGAAATTTAATATTTAACCGCATGTTTTGAGACGTGTCAGAATTCCTACTGCAGGGGTATAAATATATTGAAATCCAGAAATGAGGCAAAATGTACCGCAGAACGGTAACTAAGAGTTTGCATTTGCACGGAGCAAAATAATTAAAGGGCGAATGTGGACTGAACATATGTCATCTGAAAAGGGGGCACCAGACTGTAGCAAAGCCAGACCACTCCGAAACACATCCATGCATTAACGAGCTTTTAATTTGAGGAAGTTTCTCTGTCACCCCCGGCGCAATCAACGAGGACGTTAATTGATCTTTGCAGACTTAAAGCTTAAGCCAACAGCTTAACGGCTAACTGAGCTGTTTCCGACTGGGAGATAAACGCGGAGCAGTGCCCAGCCCCGGGCGGAGGGGCAGGATAGCGCCCGGCCTGGAGGGGAGGGCGATGCCGCTACGGGAGGGGGCTTCCGCGGTGAAGACGGGGCGAGCGGCTACGGCCGTGCTTGGAGATGGTCAGGGCGGGATGGCACAAAGGGAGTGACAGGGAGCCTCATCTCGCGGCGGCGGAGACCCGGGGGAGGGCGCGCAGCGACCGGGCCGGCTCTGGTGGGGTGCCCTGCGGGGAGCGCGGCGACCGCGAGTGGAATAAACCAAGGAGCTCTTTACATCGGTGTTTTGGTAGGCGGTGACTGCTATGAACTGCGTCTCGGGGAAGGTGAAGGTCTGCACTCTGCCCGGCTGGTTGGTATCCTCTGTCCCATCTTCGTTCACCTCCACCACATGCAAGCGGGGCTGATACTTGTGGAGGGACTGCAAAACCACCATCTGTCAGGCATGGCAAAAGGACGGAGGGGTCGCGGGGAAAAAAAA
>VXAY01005784.1:708859-758751 GCA_013399855.1 Oxyruncus cristatus | reverse complement strand
TTTTTTTTTTGAGGGGGGGATGGATTTTGGGTTTTATTTTTACCCGGGGAGGAGCTCTCCTCTCCTGTTCCATTTTTCTTAGTATTGTCCCCTTAGCAGTTTGGACTTCAGGTATTTTACACACCAAATCTCTTCCCAGGTGGCATCAGCAGCTGGCTTCAAATTTAACTGACAGCTAATGTGGTCTGAACCATTGCATTAGTAAGACCAAACAATCGTATCATTGCCTGAAGCCAGGATGAAACTTTTGCAAACTCAAATCCAGAGAAGACTAGAACCAGGATGACTTGTCAGAATGTGTGTTTCAATGCTCTCATCCCGTGGTCATTTATTTTTCTATTGCTTAACCATGAGCTACTTCAGTTATGTAGTGTTTCATAAATGCCAACATACACACACTCTCTGCAAGGAAATGATTCTAATAAGATAAATTATGAAGCGAAAAGCAAGCAGTTCACTGTTCAAGTCACAGTCGGGTGGTACAGTGCATATAACTTTCCATTCACTACCTTCTCCTTTCAGTGTTAAGAAAATACTTTCATTATTATCAGTTCTAACTAATGTTTCTGACACTTGTTTCACCGTTGTGCTCACCCCTCCCTTTCCCTGCCTGAACCAACAGAAAGGTAATGGACTTATATAGGCAGGAGATGTATGAAAACGCAGATAAACCCTCGGAAATGCTGCCCTGAATTACAGAGCTACACCCATATAGATGCGGAGCTGCAATGAATTCAGTGGTATGCTGCCAATCACATGGAAGTGCTAATATATGCCAAAAATCTTCAGAGCACAACTCCTAAACTGGTATAATAGGGGGATATGCAATGGCAGGTGGTGTTACAGAATCGTCATAGAATGTGGAGAGGTTTGCTAATACAATATGCCCGTCCTTCGCGTTGACAGGTGACAAGGGGTCAAGCTGCTAATGAAGGTCTGCTCCATTGCGGCTGGAGGCTCAGAAGGAGGCTGCTTGAAAACCTTTCTTCCTCCAAGATGGTATATGGGCTGCTGCTTTGCAGGTTATGGCATACACACACACTTCCAAATCCTTTGTGTAGCTCCTAAAGCACTGGACAAATATAAGGAAAGATGACCCCAAAAACTACCTTTTTATTATTCATGAAACATCTTGGTAAATGGAAAATTGTGCCTCCAAGTCAAACTGAGGAGTGAACAGAAATCAGGGTACCACCGCACAGGCTTATACTACAGGAGATCTGCATCTCCAACAGATTCCCTTCAGCTACCCTCTGCAAGATGTACATTTGTCAAAATTAATTTAGAATATGCAAGACTCACTGGTTTGTCTCCCTGCTTACACCAGCCTCTCACGCATGTATACACTGCAGCACTGCGCTAGCTTCTCTCCTGCTCTGCAGTGCCATGTTACCCACGACCTGCCAAACTCTGTCTCCCTCGTGGTGTTACACGTGCGCGTGGGAGTAGAGAGCGGCACGGATGCAGAGCCCCACTGGCAGACGAGCCCCAGGGCAGGTCCCCCGATCAGCTCCTGCCCCATCTCACCCCCGGGTGCCCATATCCCACAACAGCAAGGCCCAAATACAGCCTTCCTCAAGGACATGCAGGTTTTCAGTGTAAATCGCCTGAAAGTACTTCAATTTAACTACACTTAGGCAAATGTGGTTTGGTATGTCTCCATTTTCCCAGCCTGATATTCCACTGCCTACTGTGGGGGCAGAGGAAAGGCCATAAGGAGGGCAGCTGCAAAAATCTGCATGTTTCCCTCTGAAGTAAGTGCATGCTAAATATACTTTGAGAGAGAGTTATTCTAAAATAGTAAATTAAAAGGCCTAAATAAGAAATTCCAAACAAAAGAAAAATCTTTGAATGGCAAGGAGTAAGTAAATAGAAAAATAATGGGCATAAACCAGAAAATAAGACAATTTTAGGAGTTATTTCTTTAGTATGCAAACAAGAAGTCAAATTTTTTAAAAATCATCTTCAACAAGAGATGTACCTAGTTTTAAATATTTGCTTGCCACTATTATTGTCATTTATTAAAAAAACCAAAATCAGTAAACAGAAAAATAAAACTTCTGCCCAGTCAAAAGAATCAAATCCCATCCACTACTTAAAAAACCTCCCAGCCTAACAAAAATTTCCAATCAGCCCCCTGCCCAAAACCCAGAGTCACTCCCTAAACCCAGTTATTTGGCTTTGCCTGCTTCAAACCAAGCAGCCAACCCACCTTCCTTCCTGTGTTTCCCTCCCCAGTCAGTGGAAATGGTTTTAAATGCCATATTCTAGTTGGGACTCTTTCCATTTATTTATATATATGGACATCTCGTGTATGTTCTCTTTCACGGGAGGGAGGGTTCATGTAACCTAGAACAGCCTCTATCACTTTAATGTTTATTCTCAGAACACTGCTATTTATGACACCACTTGTGTGAGTTGTGTGATTCAGTTATCAGCAACTGAATTAATTTTCTTAAGGTCAGTTGTCTTCTGTAGATATTAGGGTTTGAATAATACTCAAAGGGAGCTGACAGGAATTTTCAGCATTTTGGGTTTTGTACATCCTCAGAATTTAGCACTACTACAATTTTTGGTGGGTTTTTTGTTTTTTGGTGGTTTGGGTTTTTTTTAAATCTCCATGAGAGTATCTGGTAATCAATGGGAGCCAAATTCCATTAGAGAATTTTTGCTGTCCTAGTAATTAATATCTCAGTAGTTTTACAGTGGGTAGAAACAAGCATTTAATAACACTTTTTCTACTCTATTATTTCCTTTCTCAAAAAAGATTGCCCAGAACTTAAGACAGGTTTGTAAATGTATTTTTATTAAGTTGCAACAATCAAAATATATATGTATTACTGATTTTCCCCAATATTAAATGAAAATGTAATACATTTTTGCCCACATGGTGTTCTTGAATACTTTGTAATCTGTGAGGACCCTGACATAAAGAAATTGAAGCAAATGCACAATTAAAGACTGAAAGGTGTTATAGTGATGCACTTACATTGCAAATAAAGTCAGATGTCTCTGTTTAATCAAATAGAGCCTCAACAGTCTCTGTTTTGTGAGTATTAGAAACAATAAACAAATATACACAGAAAGCATCACAAACGGTAAATTGGTTATTTAAATACAACTGTATCCAACATAGCAGCTAAACACTGGACAATGTTCGAGGTCATCAGCACATCCACGTGCTCTTCTAAATGACGTTTGGGGTCCTGAAATACAAAGGATGTCATGAGAGAAATAGACCTGAAATACATGAAATTCTTCAGAGACGTGTTTCAGTCATTCAAGATGAGTTAATGAACACAGGCCATTAATGCTCCTACATTTTCCATTCTAGCAAGACCTACCAAATGACTGAATTTCCATGAACAAGATTTTATTTGTCCATACTAACAGTTAAGTTGAGGACAGGTTTAGGAAGTAAATTTCTATCCAGCATCTGAAGAGTAACCATGACAGCTGTGAGTTTTAAGGACAACACACAATATGTGAAATTTACTATACATCTCACTAAGGCCAATATTTTAATCTTAGTTCTGGTACATTGCAATTTGTTTTCAGATCTTTGCACAAATGTGTGTTCTAATCCTGTAAAGCCTCAAGCATCATCTAACACAGTCTTTGAATAGTTGTGTTGACTGCAAGAAAATTAGCATATCTATACCCACAAAACATGTACAATGCTCTGTTCAAATGTTCTGAGAAACTGAATGTTAAGCCTGAGCAGTTTTCTGAAAATACACATCCCCACACACTATTACTCAATTGATGTGGGCATTTGTGGGCATCTGCATAGAACAATGAGATTATTTCTGGTTGAAAATCATACTCATGCACTTCTTAAGTTTCACAATTGATATTGAGTAATTAATCTCCAAATACTGCAAAAATATCAGGCACATTTAAAAAACATCTCTAAACTTCATGATAGTATTATTGTAGCATTCTTTTGTGTAAAGAAATAAAAATCTGGAAGACAATCAAGCATGAGAATTAAGTTTTATAAAAAAGAATTACTGTCAAAATGTAATGAGCCCATCTAAGTTTACAAAGAAGTGTGCTAGGAAATCTGCATAAGCTTTCCTTCTTAGGTAACTGATTTTCAAAGATTATACAGTTATCCAATATTCTTTCTGTTCCTAATAAATCAAGCACCTAATAACATTATATCCTTGCTGTGAGATGTTCTTTGTTTTCAAGGTTTTTTAAATAAGTTGCATCAAAAAAACACTTGAAAATTACTTTCCTGAACAATTTTTTAATTTAAAGAAAACTTAAAACTCTTAACAGGAAAAAATTTCTTTGCTTTTTGAAGAACTGTATCAACACAGATTTTTTTTTTCATGCATCCGTAACAGCTAGTGAAGCTCAAGTTCTGTTTGAGATGACTTCATAACCCTTAAAATACAACCCTTCTTACATATTTTATATGTATATATTTATGTATGTGTAGGTGTGCATAAACTCCATTGTTCTGAATGCTACAGAAATACACGAGTGACTGAACAATAGTGCAGATGTGTTATGACATTGCTGCTAGAAGCTGACACATAAGAGCAATCCAGAATCCTTTAAATTTTTCTACTGCTACTAGCAATACAATAAATACTGGTTCTTTAAGGACACGCTAGATACTTTAAAAGCTATTTCTTGTTTCCATTGTCCTTCTTGAATTTGAACACAAGCTCTTACAAATTTGCTTTGCTCCCCTCTTGGTCACAAAAGCCTATTTCCTCAACCTTTATGTTGAAATCAAATACAGAAATAGTTTTCTGTTGAGTCTTTATCTCTAAAGACATTATCCTGACACTGCAAAGGGATGGAATGAATTGAGTGCGTGTTTTCAGCTTTCATAGTTTCAGCTATGGTCCTGAAGTGTTTTCCTCAAGTACTAACACAAAGGAACACAGCTTACTTATCTATGTGTGGATCAGAGCACAGCACTGACAGTGTGATCGTGAACTGAGAACAGGGGTGAGCTGGCTCTTTAGCCATGATAACGTATAAATAATACCCCCCACCTTTGTTTCCACAGTTTGGGCTTCCCTGACGCAGACCTGGATGTCTTTATGCCTCTTAGAAGAAGTTGAAACAAAAGAAGAAGAAAACAGAAAAACTAAATCTCAACACTGCTCCTCAGCATGTAATAGAAACACAGGTAGAACACGGCTTGCAGATATTCTGCTGGTTACCTATAGTCAAAAGCTCATTTCCTTACACAACCTTCAACAAAAATAAATTATTTGAAGCGTTTGAGAATATCATGCACATAGAATTAAAATCACCTACGCACATGTAAAAAAATTAGTATTTAGAATGAACGAAGCATATCATTCCACCTCACTCTAATTCATCACACCTCACCTGCTTGCCAACATTTTTTATTGCCAGCTGTTCAGGTGTCATCTTATCTTCTTCCTCAACAGCCTGTGAAAGAAACACAGAAAAGGTCAGTGTTTCAGATTTCATTTACTTTCTCCCCAAGCCACAGATTCGCAAAATACAATTCTCTTTCCCATAAAAAAAAAAAAAAAAAAAAAAAAAAAAAAAAAAAAAAAAAAAAAAATCAAACAGCAACACATTTCAGAAAGTCAAAAGGAAAAGTACCTCAGCTTTTCAGCAGACGTGGTTTTAATTACCAAGTGTTAGTGCAAAAGATCAAGGTAAATATTCATGAATGGTTTTATTGTCAAATATTCACAAAACTGTTACTGAGGAAAAATCTCAAATGAGTAGTATCAAAAGTTAAAGATAGTTGAACGTGGTTAAACTAGTAAAGCAGAACCAAAAGTGAACGTAATAATGAATTTTGGTTTTAAGGACTTCTAGGAGTTAAAAAACACAGCACTCATCAAGAATGACTGACACGCTTACTGCTCCTAGAGTGCTTGTTGAGATCTAGTATTTCTAAGAAGTATTTCTAAGTGTAAGTGCCAGTATTAAAACAGTAAAAGTAGCTGTGATACCTCTTCCTTAAAACACCAATAACAAATTCCTTATCTAACAAGAACATTGAATTGGGCTCTGGAATGTGTTCTAAGTATTTATTATTTATCTATCTACTAAATTGATACAGATAGATAACTTTTACTGTGCTATAGTGATCAAATAGTCCTTGACTGAAGGATTGAAAAATATGTTTAACTGATTATTTTGAGCTATAGGAATCTTATAGTCCCTTCAGCAAGTAAAAATACAAAATTGATGTGATTTCTCACATTTCAAAGCAAAAGATGTAATTGAACACTTTGCAGATTAGGGCAAAAAGTCAGATGGCAAAGCCTGAGGAGCTAATATAGACAACTTCACACAGAAATGATACGTAGTTGATTACTAAGAACCACAGTCATTCTGAATAAAATTTCCGATGATCAACTCCTTATGAAATGAAGTAAATAATTTTTTCACTTCATAAACACAGCTGCAGTTATACTATGATTATGGGATTTGAATACCTTGTTATAATTCTTAGCTAATTCTAACATCTCCTTCACTACTGTTTCATTGAGTTTGCAATGGTCACTGTAGTCCTGAAGTGTCAAACCTTCCATCCAACTCTTCTTATGCAAATTTAGCAACATCTGCAAAAGAAAACCTCTTTAGAGCATTCATCAGAAAATATTTTCAGAATACTATGAAGATCTCTTTGACAGAAAGCCCATTTATAATAATAAGAATATAATTTTAAAAAAAGATCTTACATGTCAATGTTTAAATAGAGGAGATACAATCATCAACTGTTCTGCTAGAGTTGATGATAGATTTTGCATATATTTTTCAAGATCAAACTTCTTCAACCCTAAATATGAAAATGAGGTATGGAGACCTGGGTCACATTTTCTTTGGCAGGAATATGTAGGTTTCTTTTCTGGGATTTCGTATTTTTGCTGAAGGTTGAGAATGCACAATAGCATTGTAGAAGAGCTAACGGAAAGGTGAATACTTTAGCTGCCAAATAAGGAATAGTTAAAGCTTCTGCCCTCTGACAAAACTGAAAAATATTTTCATGTTTGGATTAAATTCATAATCAATAATTTATTCACTAATCATCTGATCTGTATGCATGCAACTGACAGAGTTATGATGAAGTGAACTTTGTAAGCAACCAAAGCATGACTTCTTGTGTCTTTGTCCTCGTACAAAATAAACAGCCCTAATAACAACATGATAAAGTGTTGTAGAGTTTTGACGGTGATAAATGCAGGCACTGTTAGAAATATTTGAAATGCTTTACTTGACACTGATGTCGTTTTTAAAAGAGTGAAGAAATAGCTACAAAGGCAATTTCTGTATTTTCATGAATAAAGAAAGCATATTTTATGGATCTCCTGCATGCTTGAGGATGGTAGCGAGAACCCTTTCAGCAACAAGTTTCAGTTTACTTTCCATTTGCAAATATTTACTAGAGATCTTTGAGAACTGCTAAGACCTGTAATCGCTATCACCTGAATAAAAGTACCTGTTTTGTTCTATGTACAGCTTTCAAAGAAACCTGGCTTTGGAACACATGAACTGGGTTGAAAGTTTGTGTCATAATTTGTATCAGCAAGATCTTAGCTACTGACAGAAGGAGTCGTAGGCAAACTGCATATGGACAGTTTAGCTAGGCTATCTTCATTTTAAAATTATGGTTTGGTGTGATGAGCTCCTAATCTAATACATGAAGCATGTACTCTTCTTACTACAGATGGAGACAACAGATCACCACCGCCACGAGGGGGGTTTGAGATATGTAAGAAGCTGCCTTATGAAAGATGTGAGAGATAGTTGTTGCCTCACAGATTAAAGTCTTCCTAACTCAGTCAAGATTATTCTCACACTTGCAAAGGTAACAACTTACTTATGTAAAGCTATTGAAGAAAATACACATTGGGAACTTTAAAAAGATTGGATTTGCCATATTGTTGCATTTGAACGGAAACAATAACCCCTGGAACCTTCACAGAACTTTCCTGAGAGCGCTGGTTTTGTTGAATCCATTATTCTTTTCAGTAAGAGTGAGGTCTGGAAAGTCTGATACTGCCCTAAACATGGTTGTGCATGTCACAAATTCTCTCCAACGACCTGATTTGCACACATATTCTTCCATTATTTTTTTTCTTATTATTACTTGTAACTCTCTAAAAGTCCAAATTAAGAGCAAAAACTATTCTGACAATCTTATCACAAACTTCAGCTATGAGATCAATTTATAACCCTACAAGGCTATAAGCATACAGAGGTATAATTTAGGACAGAATCTGGCTTTTCAAGAATTAGCATCTGTAGATGATAAATAAACCTTTTTCTTTCTTTCTTTTTTTTAACCCCTCCTCAGTTTCTTTTCCTGGTTCTGATGCCCAGGCTAGATTTTGCTTGTAACTTGAGGCAGTTTGATGCAATAGTAACAGACAACATATGTTACAAGTAACGTAATAATATTTCTTCTGTAAATGAAGGACATGACTACTTCCTCATATTCAGCGAAGTCTTGGGGAGCTCCATTCATACCAACTGGAAGTACCTTCTGTCAAAGCAACTACACCCAATAAAACCCCAACATCCCTTGGTTCTATAGTTCCATTTTGGAAAACATGGACACCTAGCTCCAGGAATTTCAGCCTGTGAAAACCTAAGGCAGCTTCATCACTGAAAAGATGAAACTTTGCACCGCTTAAGTGCATAGAACAGCATAAGGACACTCCATAACATGTGGACAGAAGTGTTATCAAGCTATTTATATGGTTATTAGAATGTGATTTTGGAAAGTTTCATCATCATGACTACACATCTAAGTGCTTTCTGGAAGAGAAGTCATCTACTCCAAGAGAGTTAAAACAACTACTGAAAGTAACAGTAGATGAAATCAGAATATTGCCAAAAATCTTTAACAGTTTGAATGATGTTCTTTGTCCTCTGAATAAAACCTGAAACAATTACCTTCTGTTCTAGTTCATTCTTCCTGTAGTTGATGGTGATGGAATAGTAATGTCTGTTTAGTCCATGAATTAGTGCCTGTAAAATTCAGCAGAAAAATTGCATTAAATTAACTTCCACTGAAATGAAGAAATATTAGAAGGGAAAAGCTCATTTAAATACAACCACCTTCAAACATGACTCAAATAAAAGAAAAACCACAAAGAAACAAATACAGAGAGATAACAAGTAGATATCAAGTAAATACACCTGGACCTATTTCTCTTTTAGTGTTCATTTACTGACAGTTATGCTTTCTATTTCTAAACCACAGATTTTTTTCACACAGTAACGACTATAATAAGAAGAAATGGTAACTGCCTGCAAACATTTGACCGATACATATGCACAAACATATTTCTCTCAAATCCTTCCTCTCTCAATAAATTTGGTTATCACTTCTATTAAAATCTTGGGCTCTGTTACAAACAAAAGACTATTTGTTATCTATTTATTTACAATCACTGTCAACATTCCCAGTTCATTCTCCAAGGTACAACATAAAGAGAGAGTAGCTGAAGCAGTGAGTAAAAACCTCAGTTATCGGTTAGACTATGTGCATCAAATCAACCTTGGATATTACACCCAATTTTTAACTTCAAATTAAAGAAAGGATCACCTTTTTCATTATAATTATGCCCTTGGCGAATTTGTTAAACTTTTACATCACAGCCTCATCTACTGAGATGAGGTTAAGTGATAGCTGTATGCACCTCTCTTCTATTTCGTTTATGTGCCTTTTTTTTTTTCTTTTTTTTACATTTATGACCCAAGGGTGAATTGGATTAATATTTGAGGGGGTTAAAAATTCTATGATAAATCCTCATCACAACTAAAATTGTCTATTTGTCAAATAAAATTTTATAAACAAAGTATACACTTACAAATGAGATACGATAAATCATATATACAATATGCCGAAGTAGTGGTAAGTATTTCTTATGTTTCAGGCATTCCACCTATTTATATTTAAATACATATTTCAGAGCTATACAAAATGAATGTGTATTTGCATCTTAAGTAACTTAGTATTTCAGCACTCCAATATTACCTGTATGAAAGCTGAAAATGTTCTCACATACATTTCAAACACATTTCTTTTGCAAACACATATACAAAGACACAAAACTACTTGAACAGTTATGTTAGAGATAACCATTACTGGTACACTTATTCTAATTAAAATTGTAAAATACAGGTCTTACCATCAGTTAAGTAATTTATAGTTGAATCTATTAGCAAAAAGTAGTTTCCATACCATCTTCTTATCCCACTCAAAATGACTGCATGTGAGATTTTGGTGTTTGTGTTTAAACTCAGGTGCATTAGAGATACTTAGGAAGTTTTCTCAAGCTCTTAAAATTTGACAACTATCTTTGCCTTCTCCCACTATCCTTCCCTTTCCTCTCCCTTTTCAAAACCCATTCTTGAAAAGAGTGGACAAATGTAAAAGATAAACAACTGTAAAACAAGCTGTTGATAAGGGAACACAATAACAAAACACACAAAAAGGAAGGAACAAAGTCAAGGCATGTACTATTCTACTATTCTCATTGCTGAGATTTTAAGGAAATTCCTACTTCTGGCCCAGCTGAAATAAATATTTAGTTTGCTTCTGTCCTCAACTGGGTCAGAATTCTATTCATGGTCCTAAAATAAAAGCAACACAACACCTCAAGAGCCCTTGCAGTTTTAAGAACAGAGTCATTTAAAACTATGATTTTTAGCTTAACAGTGACACTTGCAACAGCTCACTGCCACCTTGCAAAAAATTAACACAAACAAAAAAATACCCACTTCAACAACAGAAACCCCAAACTCCCATGGCCAAAATATGCCATGCTGTAGTGACAGTGATCTTAAAATAATGAAGCTGAACAATACTACAGGGGTTTCCAAGGGAGAGCATTACACACGGTCTAGGAAAACCCAGTTAGAAAAGCCCTGAAACATACAAGCATGGGCTTGCCTACATCCAATCAAGAGTACTAGCTGCTTATTTCATACTCATTATTGTTTGCAGTTTTAACCAATTAAAAAATAAAAAGTAAAACACAGCCTCCTGAAGCAGACACTTTAAAGATTTTTTTTTTTCTAGCATTTTTTATAAATTGTAAAGGGTTTCAACACATTAGTAACAAAAAACCTGCTCTTTTGAAAGATATGGGTATGGTAGTGTAGTACCTCATAAAGGCCCTTAACAGCAGTTCAGCCTTTAAGTTCTGCTGTGACTAGTGTATGCTCTTTTTCTTGGAGTTTTATTTAGCAAATATTACTTCTATTGTTCAAGTAATGGAACAAAAAAGCAGGGATTGGGCTTCCTGGTTCCAAGGACACATGCCTTTTAGAATACACAGTAAGGGAGGAAAATTTTTAAAGGAAAAAACATTGAGGCAGAAGAATGACAGGGATAAAAGCATTAACTACTCCAGAGAACACCTGTTTCAGGACAGGAGCTATTTCTCAAAATAAAGGCTTGCTTTGATAAAGACCAAAAGTTTTATCTTACTAGTGAAAGTCAAGTTTAGAAATCAAACTTTGAATATTTAAGTTTCACAAATGTGTATTCAAAAGAAACATTACAGCAGAAGCCAATCAAGCACCCATTTTATCCACTGAATATCCTCCTCCACCATTTTTCCAGCAAATTACTGCATCACATAAAAATCAGAAATTAATTATTTAAGACACAATACAAGGTTTAGTCTAGATTACATAATAAGCAAGAATCTCTAAAAACATACAGTAAAAAGACAAGATCAAGAGGCCACTTTTCCCACAAATTACTGAGAGCAACTTATTTTAAAGAAAGCTGAGATGTTAATAAGCAGCAGTTTTTAAAATGCAGGACTGAAAACAGTACCAATCTTGCATCACATGTTATGTCATCAATTGTCACTTTTAAAAGTTTGTATTTCCATAAATCTGTACTTGAATCTTTTTAATACATTGAAATATATTTAATACATTAATTCTCAATTAGATAGCTAATTTAGGGCTGAATTTTAAACCCCTCACATATACATCTCCACTGATGAATCCCATCAATTATAAATGCATGAAAAAATGCTACAGAGAACAATAAATAATTTGCAACCTACAGTTTTTAGGTGCCTTTCCCCCAAATTAATGAATAAATCTTGCAATTTACAGGACTATCAGCATTGGGTTTACCTGGATAGATGGCTTGTTTAAGTGACCCAGATTTGAAGTTGTTTGTCTTGGTTCATGTCCTAAGACCATCATATTAGCATTGATCAATCTGAAGGCATCAATAACAACCTGTAAAAACAAGATGTCAAGTCAATTCTTTTTATAAAATGCAACTAATAGAGCCAAGTAACAATGGACAAGGCACAATCAACTCTCATCTGTTTCTGGCCTTTATCCAGAAAATCATTTAATTATAATATTAATAAAAAAGAGCCTCCTGCTGACTATGTGATCAGCACACTACACTACCTTGTATTGTAAGGTGACACCAATTATTACCTTTTCCATGGAACTGCAAGTTTTATATACATTATATCATCATATAACATTGAATTTTGTGTACACTTACTCTAAGCTTCAAAGCTATGCATATGTTTGTCACCTAAATCTTATCCAATCAAAATGAATGACAGAAAGAGACTAAAACTGAAAGTGAGCACAAGCTAAGGGACCAAGTCTAAAGCCCAGTCCTGTCACATCAATTATACTACCACAATACTTGAAATGACAACAAAATTATAGCCAGCAAGGAACTTGCCCCATGTATTCCCTTCTAGTCAGATGCTTTTTGCTTCTTGTGACTACGAAAGGGTCTATAAACTGTCTGATGGATTAAAAAGTCCTTGTCAGTGTCATGCTCAGGAGTAAAAAACAGAGTAAAAGAAAATCAAGGTCATTTATGATTTAAAGGTACACAGTGGGTAGCATTCAGTGCTATTTCACTACAAATAAAGTAAACCCATCACTGATTCTTACTCTGTCCTGTGCTGAATTTGTCTGCAAAATTTTTTGGAAACAGAATTTCACGGACCCATACAATAAACATCACACCCCTACCCAACACCTATATGAGGTGAAACAGACCTAAGGACGAACCACCAATACGTTCAAACCCACTCTTACTGGGTTCTCACCATTACAGGTTCGTAACTGCAAGATAAGAATTCTTGTTTAGGTTCCAGTCTTTTACTGGACCAGTGCACGTGCAGCCTCGTGCATTCACAAAGCAGTACCAGGCAGACTTTGCAGGCATCTTGCCTGCATATGTTTGAAGAGTTACTCCAGTTCGATAAGCTAAATAATTTTAATCTCCTTTTAACAGCTTTTCTATAATAATTTTTATTCTCTTCGTCTTCCTACTAAGGGTTGCACAACAACAGATGCATTTATATGGCTGGTTTGGTATTTTGACGAATTAGATTTGAACCAAATCTTTTATGTGGTCCAAACAAGAAATCTACCACTGTCGCTGAAAGTCTGCAGAGAAAAGTGACATCCAGTGTCCTACCTTGTTTCAGCATTTTCCTCTTCATTTACACAAATAATAATAACTAAATCCATAGGTGGGTTTTAAGATTACAAGAAAAATATTGAGGTCATTAATGTGGAAATAAAGGGAATCAGCAAATATTTATAATAAAATAAATTATCAAGTGTAAACTGAAAAAGCTCTCCAACTTATCACCTGTTGTATTTACTTCTGAGACCCAGTTGAGGCAGTGGTGTTGAGTGACTGGGTGCCACTAAGGGCTGTTGCCTGGACTCTCAGCTGCTGGCCAGATACATCTGCATATGTCATGTCTTAAAATTGCATGCAGAAAACCTTCCAAAAAAGATCTTATTAAAAATGTTGTGACCCAATTAAAGTGAGTTAACAGTGACATTTTTTTTCTGAACAAAAAAACCCCACAATTCAGATTTAATGTGCAGCAGAAGCATGCTATCTGACACCAATGCTAAAAAAAACCTGAATTACATTTAAAAGAACTTAATTCTCAAAAACATCTGAAATAGTTTCTATACACCTATACACTCTTTCTGGTAACATACAAAATAACTCCAGGGTGTTATTTTTTTCCTTTTTTAGCACTATCAGATTTTTCTCTATCTCCAAACACTTGTGGAAAAGCTTTTGTTTATATCTCTGTATTCCATTTTAACCAGATGCTCTAATTTATGAACACCTGGAAACGCCCAACCATAACAAACAGGCAGTATAAATTAAAAAGTCAAGCAAAGCAAAAAAGAAATCCACACAGGTTCTCCCAAGACTAGTTACATAAGGGGAAAAAAACCCAAGCAAGCAAAAATTTATCCTGAGGAGCAAGAACATGAACTTGGCAGTATTCTATAATGACAAGGAGCTGCTTTATAACTGACTAATGGTCACACTTTTAGATTTCAGTTCTGGGACTTGAGTCATGTAAAACAAAGAGAATCCAAAATAAAAAAAAATTATTTAACTTTGTTTCAATAAGAAAATTCAACATTTCAGTTAGTTTTCTCAAGATTAGTCAAATTTCACATTAAAATATGAGAACGAGTTGTAAAAATATTTCTGAGCGATACTGAATTTGACTGCAGTATCTTAATCCTGACCAGAAGTAACCTCCAATATGTTTCAGGTACTACCTGTTTGGGAAAATACTGCACTCTCTATCTGTCCTCCTGAAGGAATGACATGGAAGTACTTCCTAAGTAGAACAAACAGAAATCTAACAGAAAGTGGTATGAAGAATTAAAACCACAGATCGCAAATATTATGATTTTAAAAGGGATAAAACTGTAATTCCTACAATCTCAGAGGGGTACAAAAAAGTACGTGAGCAAATGATATTTGTCATCTCAGTTGCACTGTAATGACCAATAGGAACTAAATACTTTAACTACACTAAGATTAAAGGAATTTGCTGCTATCACTATAGCAACCATCTTAAAGAAACTAACACGCTCAGCAACCTGAAGGCTAAATTTAGACCTAATACGCAATAAAAACATAAATACAACAATAAATCTACATACTCATTTCCATGCAATGCAACTGCTTTTTTCACAGTGATCATAAATCAGTCCCGCCTTTAGAGGATTACATAAAAATAAATAGACTCATTAATGTCCAGTGTACTAATGAGCAATGGGTGAAGTAGGTGTTAATTATGCCACAGTAAGATCCAAGAAAAAAGCCCCAGTGAGCACTTGGAGGTGTGTACAAGCTGAAGTCTCATCTGTACGTTTGTGTATATCAAAGTACAGCATGATGCAATCAGATGGCAGAAACATGGTCACCCCATATTCTACAATGGAAACTTTGCCACAGTATTTTGAACAAAGAACTTCTAAGGATTAATTAAAAGCAGCATAACCCCCCGCTCAGTTTCTTAGATTTTTGTTAGTAAGAAGTCAGTGTTCGCCCACCAAAAATTCTAAGCTTTCATTGTACTTGAATTGCCTAATGCAGCATGTATCTTTTAGTAAAAACTCCAGTTTCCAAGCTTCATGCTAAATTCCCTTTCTGAAAAGACATCAAAAAGTTGAACAAAAGTCTATGCCATTGGGATGTTTTCCAGAAATATGAAGGTAGAATTTTTTTTTTAAATGCACTTCCATTGTGCAACTCTTTCACCACTCTGACCATTTAATTTTTCCTTGTGTAAGTGTCTTCAGACTTTTCAGAGGTCATTTCAACAGCAGACAGCTTATAACAAAACCATTAGCAGTTTGGCTAGCTTAAGGAAACCTCTTACTTTCCTTTTTTGTTTATTATCACTGCATGAATCTGCAGCATATGAGAGTTTATAATTTCTCAGGCTTGTTAAATTCATGTTAAAGGTCTGTTTTCTTGTTGAATAAATTTTGTTCATATAATGCTGCCTATTTCATATACTGAGTCTTTAATAGCACCTTTGGTCTATGCGCAACTCACAGATCAAAACAGAGGACTAAAATAGGGGTTGATGATGCTATTTACATGTGTGATTCCTGCTGTCTTCTTGTTAGTAGCTTTAATATAATAGAAGACCTTGTCTGTTTTGTAATTAACACATCTTTACTGGAGAGATATTTGGAAGTGATTGCTGTGAATATACTGGTTAGTAAAATAAACACAATCACACACCACTTTCTGTTATCAGACAAATTTGTGAATTGTACACATTATACTCCAGATCAACAAACTGTGATATAACAGCCAAGTAGAAGACACATTTATATAACCCTTTATTTTTCTGAAAATATGTATTCAATCTGACCTTGCAAATATAATTAGCTTGTGGGATGTGTGGATTTCAGTACCATGGATGCTTTACTAATTGCAGCTCTTGGAAATAGATACTAAATATTTGGAAGCTGCCAATACAAAATAAAAACTGCATCTTTTTGTACATCTGTCTTAGCTTCAAAATGCATAATAATCTAAAAAACAATAACTATACAGCATTTTTTTAGCATTTGCCTGGGATCAACAGTCCATATAATGTATTTTTAGAAACAAAATTTACAATTATCTTGAGTGTAAATTTCAGCACAGCTATAATTAATATGATTCAAAGTTACTCACAATCTAAGACAAGTGCTGGACTCCTCAATTGCTAACTAGATAAAAATCTGGCCTCTTATAGTCTGCACAGCTATTAAAAATAATGGCTCGATTAAAATTTAAGATGTTTAGTGCCAGACTTCTTTTAGCTTCTTCTGAAAGTGTGAATGTGATATATATATATTACCACTTTTTCTAAAACAGTCTTCATAATTTCGTGGGGTATTTAAAAGGAAAATAAGATAAATTCAAGAGTATTGTACACACTTGATTCTTAAATCTCTCCGATATCAAATCTCTGAACAACACTGAATGAAATAGTCCTGTTTTTCAAGACCCACTATATTTTAATAGTAAATTTCAGTTAGGAATAAGTCAGTCTTTATTGTTTAAATTTAAAAAAATTCTAACATCAATATTTTTCCAGTGAGGAATCTATGACATATGGTGACTATCTTTAAAAATGCATTGTGTCCTTGAATTCAGATAGCGATGTATTGTTTATGCCATATGTTTATGAACAAACATACCAGTGCTTAAAGACAACTGCAAAGGATACAGCGTGGTTATGCCAGGTGTGGAAAAAGAAGTAATGTCCCATCTAAAATCTCTTTTATCACCTGCAACTGACCTGTTATCAACTGCTTAGTTTGTTTCTAGATTCTTTAAAAATGAAATGGAACACGTGACCTGAAAAGTGCAGCTCGGGTTTATGACCATTTCGTTATTTATGCTGCCATGCACTGTTAGACAACTACAAGTGAAGAACATCTTCTGTCCCCTGCAAGCCCACAACATAAAAAATTCAAAGAAATCTTACTTTTTATGCCATTTCCAATGAAAAGCACTAAGAACTGAAACTGACTCATGCCAAATGCATATCACTGAATTGCTGTGATTGTGAGTTTGAAGTTTGCAACATGGAAATTATTTATAAAATGTCAATTTTAGCTCTGGAAAACATATTCCTAGGAGTATGTGCATTCTCCTTCTCCATCCTTAGAGAATTGTTTACTTGTGGTCAAATCTGCAGTACAACTTCAATATCCATACTGGCATGGGAAGAGAACTCAGTATAATACATTTATCTTGACAAGTGAGGGCATGCATCCATAACTCCCAAGTAGCAGAGCCACAAGTTTTAAAGCTATATGCCTTAATGAAGATAAATGGACTATTCCACATCCACCACAGCAAAAGGAAATTAAACATTTAATACTTTTCAACAAAGTCTTCTTGGAACTTTCTGTTTTAAGGAAGGGCATGAACTGAAGTAACCTAAGTAAATGCTTTAGTTGGTAAACATACATTAGTTAATTACATCATAGCAAAAGACTTTGCATAAAAAATTGTAGAACACGAAAATTAAGAAGTAAAATATGCAAAATATGTTATTCTGAGTATGTACAACTATTAAAAAATGCCGGTTTTCAAACAAAACAGTAACAAAACAGTGGTACGCTGGCAGTAATAAAACTTTAGTTTATGCTGAGGTTTAGAAAAACACAGCCTGAACTTAAGTTCCAAGTGGTCTACACTGTAGTGCAGATGTAATTCATCTCTTACAAATGTGATTCTCCAGGAGAAGGAACATCGATCTTTACTGAATCAACAGTGACCAAACCCAGGACAAACAGTTTTCTTACTTTCCAAATCAGACTCCTATTGAAATTTGGTTCCTGTCCAGATCAAACTAAAATGTTTCTGTCCAGTCAATGGTAAGAAATAGCACAGTACCGTGACAGTATCTAAACGTACTGTACACTGTGCAAAATGTTCAGTGTACTCTTGATATTTCAATCAAAATTACATATTCTAAATTTTTGTTATCTATTTTAGAATTTTTCCCTTTACAATAGAAAAATATTAGCAAATCCAGGTCTAACAATGAAAGTTGTTCCAGGTATAAAAGATTCTGACGTAAAATTGTAGATATGTTTTAAAAAACATTTTCTTGTAAAATGCTATCTGCATAATAATCCACAATAAACAGACCTCTCCAAAGCAGTAGTGACAATACAGACAATTTACTGTTTTGTTTAGTTGTTTAAATGAATAATTTCAAGCTGTACCCTAAAGACTGTTGAATTCACTTGTGTCTAGTGAAGATTTATTAAGGTGAAGATCAAGAAAAATGCAAGAAGCAGGAAGGGAGAGTGGAGTATATTTAAAGTTCTCACAAACTTGATTCTTAATGGGCTATTTTGAATTTCAGGCATTACACTAGCATCTGTGCACATCTCATTTTAAGGATTGCTTTTTTTCTGCCTTCTTAAAAAACAAAGTCTCTTTCAATCCTGTGGTTAATTCAAACAACGAAGGGAAAAGGCCAAGTTCAATGGAAAAATAATAGCACTCCGATAAAAAAATGGAGGTCTGAAAACATGCAATCTTTCAGAAAACTAGTGTAAGACTTATGTTCAGCTGAAGAAAATCTTGAAGCTAGATGGTAATTCCAACAGTCAGAAAAGTAATTGTTAAATCACTATTGGTTTTACTGGTTTAGACAAGCATCAAGTAATTACCAAGTTATGAAACCATTCACATACATATTTGTCTTGATAAACTGGGAGGATTTGCAGCACAAAACTGTCTCAGAAAAGGAGTTCTGCTGCCTATCTCCATGGAAGTCACCAATCTGAGACACTGTAACGTACAGACAATTTAATCTAAACTGGAAAGTAAAAGTAGCAGAAGAGATCAAAACTAGTTGCAAATCACTGTTCTTATGGTCAGCACTCAACAAAATGATCATCAATTACTTTGAAGAGTTAAAAGCTGAAATCAGGTATTAACAAAACTGTAATGCTCATGTACGTGACTAACTACAAACAGGTTGTCACCTATATTTACAAGTACCAATGGATAAAAAAGGGGAAGAGATTGCCAAAACAAGTCATCCAGGTCTTCATTTGTTTGTAAGGATAAACCCAGCTTTTATCTTTCTCTCTCTCCACATAATAGCTATTCTAGGACAAATAATGTCCTTTTCTTTTTTCTTTTTTATAACTGTCACTCTTTGGACTTCTAGGAGCATGGTAATTTTTTTTACACTTCAAAAATTAGTAAAAGAACAAATTACAAATTCAGTGCATTTGTTACTGCTTCTAGGATAAAATTCCACAGATCTCCTAAACTGAACAAAAGAAAGCGATTTTCAACTTCCAGTGAAACGAAACTGCCTGCAGAAAATGGTTTTACATTATAGAACCCCAGAACAAGGTTCTTCAATGATGTATGTGGCAGGAGACAGCCGTAATAAACTAAAAAGGGGAGCTGCTGACTTGTATGCACACAAGGGGAAAAAAACAACTGCAAGAGTAATAAAGTACTGGAACAGGTATTGCTATGAGGTTGTTGAATCTCAAGACTCAAGTGGATACAATCCTAAGTGAGCCGGTTAGAACTCAACGTTGACACTGTGCACAGCACAAGGCTGGACCAGATGATCTACAGAGATCATCCGCAACTGGAATTATTTTGATTTACTGGGCTACCCAAATGTACCTGTTTTTTCTCCTTTTACTTTGTGACTGAGATTAAGATAAGGATAAAGTACCACAGCAAAACTCTTTTATCAAAGTGGCAGCATCTGGTCTGAGCACAAGATTAAGATGCATAGCATATTTGTTTTTATCTCTCAGAAGGTGACTGAAGTAGAATTTACAAAAGGTATTGCAAAGACAAATATTTTCCTCAGCAAACAATTAAAAGAAAAATTTTGCCATAAACCAACAGACCTTCCTACAAATATTTCTGACAGTGTCGTGTTAGGAAAAATTATGGTTTAACAGAAATGAAAGTTTGCTGTATGGTAAGAGATTTTGCTACATATCCTACTAAACACCACAAGTGCCAACAAGGTTCTTAGATGTACAAAATGGACTTTTGATAATTTTGGATATTTGACTGATCCTCATGCCAGCAATTATTAATCAAGGGAAAGCAATGAACTGCCTCAAGAAAACATTTTAAATGGTGATTTTCTTATAATAAAGATCCAAAGTTTAAAACAGTTCAAAAAAGAAAACACCTTTTTTTTAAATTTAATAATACAAGTGCAACACAGTAAGTTAATGCTTTTGGAGTTAAAGATACTATGTTACAATAAGTTTAGTTTAGTTATATTTTCCTTAAGAGGTGAAGAACAGCTGCTAAGTTAAGGTCCAAACAAACACATTTATTTTTAGCATTTGGCAAAGGAATGGTTCTCCATACAGACATTTCAAAATGCATGTTGGAAATAAATATGAAATGTCAATATTTAGCATTATTCCAGATCTTTAATGAAATTACTACTTCTGTGGAATTCTCTGAATATGGAAAACTGGAGGGGATAAAAGAAAAGTTTATTAGTAAGTACAAGATGAAGCAACAACTAGCCAGGTTGCCCCACTGGCCATATTTCAGAACGTTTACTTTGATTTCATTCATAGAAATCAATTTTTTAAAAAAATCAAAACAAAGCTTTTTCTCTCTGGGTTCTGATAACATTGACCTTCAGCTAAAACCACTGATCTGTTGTGAGTTTATTTTACAGACAACTAGAACTTATTATTAGCCTAAATATTGCAATATATGGTACACAGTCATGAAAAAACATACTTTGTGTGCAAGAATATCTACGTAGAATAGTAAGATCAGTATTTAGAATTACTTGTCCTTCACGTGTCCTACTATATTAATGTAGAAATATCCCAGTCCTAAACTGGCCATTAAAGCAGTTTGCATTTTAACCCATAGATCTCTATGAAAGATCTTATTTTTATATAAGGATTTAATGCGACTTTTTATTTTTCCTCATTGGCTTTAAGACATAAAATTACTTTTTTTTTTTTTTTTAACTGATGAGAATTACAGGTTTTCTTATCTTGAAACTGCAATCATACATCCCTGTCCTATGAGGTATCTGGAACACATGTATGCAGATAAGGCATTTAACAAAGAACTTTACAAGTTTCCATATTTTACCAGTAACAGGGCAAACTGCTTTTTAATGTTTTAGCCAGTCAAGGTGAACCTGAGGTTCCTCATCAGAATTCACTGCAACTTCCTGACACATGACAATAAGCCAGTTATTCTTTACTAGTGCAACCATGACAGCTTCAGTGGCCATAAGCCACACCAATTTACATGGGCACGGACCTGCCCCGAGGCAGGTTTAAAATCAGCTAATGTGTTATTTTGGACTTTGCTTTCAAATACATCTAATCCCAGACAAAAAAAAAGTATTAAAACTCTCTATGCCACAGGTTGACTCTATTTTTTTGCCGGACAGACATGCTAGTATACCGTGTAACGAGTGATGAACTTGGACTCATGCAGCTAAAGCCCACCAGTATGGTGGCTACTACACCAGCAAAATTACCTCTGCAAGTGGTTCTTCTTTTGCTGGCAGTAACAAACACAGATAATTCCCTGGAACAGGCCTAGCTCAAGCTGTCTAACATACAAAGAGGCACTGGATGCCATAATAACTTAGCCATGCACATGGAACACTCAAACCTGACCTAAGAAAACCCCTTTAACTTTAACGTAGCTGTTCTTCTCTTGGTTCATCTAAAATCCAAACATAGTTTAATATAAGTGATCTTGCCAACCAGGATCATAAAAATCATACATATTCCACAGTCTTCCAAATCAAGAAGTTATTTAAAAGTGGTATTCATAATTTGGGGGATTCTTTCTATTTAGCTTTAAAGATGCACTTGCCAGGAACATGACAGATGTAAATTTTTTGTAATGTGAAACCTGAGAATGTAATTTAATCTGACTGTAGTTAAGGCTAAAAAAACATGTATGAAAAACAAACATTATAAGACTTCCAGTAATCTCAAGTACTGGCAGCAATGCTGTAACAGCAGCTGTAACTGAGAAAAGTTTAGATGGACAAAAATTTATTCCAATTCAAAATAAATATGCTAAAGATTACTTTCTAAGTGATCAAAGACCTCAAAGATAGACATCTATGTCAAGCAACAGTGGCAACAAAATTATTTAAAACAAAGCACTTAGTGAGCAAGTGTGTGACTTACAGGGAGGCTTTTCTTCTTAATGGATTCAATAGCTAGTGAGGTCTAAATTAATCACTAGTAATAGTCCTGACTACAATATTTTGACAAAATAAAAAGAATCTTATTTCAACATTTCTATTGGAGTGGGAAAATAAGCAAAAGCAAAGGGAAAAAGTTGTAGGAAAAATAAGTCAGGAATAATTAAATGTTCTACTGCGTCTTTTTTTCTCCCCAGAGTACCTGCATTTTCTTCTACTCTTTATGCAATCTAAAAAGGAACAAAATTAATTCAGATGTCTAATAGCTTCCAAACAACCAGAAGCTATTCATTTTTCAATTGCCTGTTAAATAAACATATTTGCTATAAAAATCAGAATTAAAAAAAAAAAAAAACAAAAAACCAAAACAACTGAAAATGCAACTGTAGCTTTAGAACATTCTATTACGAAATTAAGGGAACCCATAGTGTTTAGTAGCTTTAATAGGATCTGCCTCACACAACATATGATACTACAGCTTTATAGAAGACGAACACTTTAAAAATGTTTATAAATTTACATGAACATCATCTATATATACCATGATGCATTTCAATAATTATTCTACAATACAATGGGAGTGCATGCTCAAACAAAACACCTCAGCAGTATTTTAAAGCAGTAAACCACCTAGCCAATTTCTGTACGTTCTGTAGTTTTTCTAATCCACTCTCCCTGTGGTTGAGCAAAATCGAATTGCCTCTCACATTTGCAGACAGCTCTGTGAAGGTGATAATAGAGCTGCTCCCTGCTGTCATGAGGCAGGAAATAGGAAAATGGCATATGGGGCTAGAAAGAAATAAAAAGAGAACTAAACAAGAACAAAAGAGATTTCAACAAAGGACAACTATAACCCAATATGCTTTGCAAGTTAATCTCTTTTCATAATAATTTAACGTACTTAATAATTTATCTGCACACTTCTAAAACTCAAATGCTTGATATCAACTACTCTGTAAAGTTTTATTGCCCAAAATATTTGGAATAGAAATTATACTAAAACCCATCATATGCAATGCCTGTAAATCAATGCCTTCTTAGTACTCATGTTAAGGGGTTGAACCTTTTCCAATCTGTTAGTAACTGATCTTAGATTTTGTAGCTAAAATGTAACATATAAAACAACGTATACTTGCATTATTAGTTGTAAACCTGTTGAGTGACACCTGAACAGCAAAATATTAAGAGAGGATTATGATTGGTTATGTGTACTAACAATATCAAAGACTTCCAGTCTGTTTAAGGACTACTGATGTAAAACAAGGAATAAACTAGAAATGATCTTTTCATTTACGATGAGGTGGGTTTTTTTAAATTTTTATTTTTTTAATACAGTATAGGCCTCCAAAAATCAAGAACTTACACATATTTACAGTGCTTCTATATTAAATCTTACTGAAGTACCTTAAAAATAAAAAGCAAGTCTACTATACCTTTCCTTTTACACTCTGAATGGGATCCACCACCACAGCAACAGCTCTTTCTGATAAGGCTTCAAAGCTCTGCTGGGTATTGATATCTACACCAGACAACCAACAGCCAAAGCCAGGATGACTATGATACCAACCAACTACCATCTCAGGTCTGAAACAAAGAGGACATTGAGATTCTTAAAAATATAAACATGTATCACAAGAAGAAACAGGAATGTATCAGGGCATAAATTACGATGAGCTGTGAACAAAATGCCATTGGTAATATTTAAATTACTCACCACGGTGTGGTGAAAACACGGACGTGAATAAATGCGGCAAAGGAGGGCTATCATTAAGGGATACACATTAGCAGTGGTAGATCATGCTTTCAGTTTTTCACCCTGTTACCACACCTTCCCTGAACCAGTTTTTACCCTTTCAGCACTTGAGTAAATATCTACTCTTTAACTCCTTGGCATTGAAGGTTGAATTTTCACGGCAGAAAGTCCATTTCAGACATGGACAACGGGAACCAACGGTGGGAAAGGATTAAATATCAATTAAACCAGCAGTAGAACTAGGAACTCAGTCAAAAAGCAATTTGCACTGTTCTGTTCAGCTGCTGAGCCTTTTGCTAACATTAATTTTGAAGTTTTTCCCACAGTAAAAGAATTTGAGCAAGCAGACGACAACTGTTGAGAGGCAGGAGTAAAATAAAAATTTGTTTAAATACTAGGATCTTTTACAAAATTATTCACCCTTGCTTTTCATTAATATTGCTCACGAAAAAGCTACAGCTTCCTAATTTTTTTAAATCTTGTTTAAAGGGTTAAATAAAAAAATCAATCTTTTAAGCAGGTACTGTGTAGTAATCACCTACACTAAATTGAGCAGCATTCTAATCTTTCTGTGCGATAATCAAAGCTGTAGGTTTAACAGGAGTGACAGTCTCCTGACAATTGAAATGCAGGAAGGGGACTGAATTACATGCTATGCTACTCACCTAATTTCTGGGCCAATTATTTATTTTTAAACATTATTAATAGCCTCTAGATGACTAGTTTTGCAGAAAGCCAGCTGTTTCTTCTAAAAACCATGCAGGGAGTACTTCTTACTGACAGCCCTCTTTACCGTGACTTACCTTCCCGTCTGTTTCAGCATGTCCAACATTTTTGCTTGAAATACAGGATCCACTGCTTCCACACTGACACCCTGATTCAAAAGACAGACAAAAATCATAGTGGTTGTACATAAAGCAATATTATCTTTTAACTTGTTAGTTTCCACACAAAAAAAATATTTATCAGTATCTTTTAAAAAAGGCAACCTCAGTACTCTAGTACTACATGACAGAACTCCTTTAGATGCAAAAAATACTATTTTTAGAAATGTATTTCAATGTGATTTTTAAAATACTGAAAGAAGATTTTGAATTGCTATCTAAGTAATCTCTACAATGAGTAAACATGATTAAAGAGGCACAGGAATTTATCTTTTTCTCCACTGTTTGCTCTGCAAACAGTGGCCTGTTGTTTCTCACAAGTTCAGCTCTACAGGTTTTATTCAGGACAAATATCACATATGGGCTTTATGGAAATTTTTATATTATGCACAGGTATAGAATAAACCCAGGACAAAAGACTTTGAAAATTTAATTGATGTGCACTTCTGAGTTACAAAGGGATCCCACTGCTTCTTTTAAGAACATTTCATTCTAGTTACACAAAATAAAGCATCATAAATTCCCCCTGACTCATCTCTTTAATCTCTTCCTAAAATGGATATTCTTACTCAAAATTAAAATATATAATTTTTTCACATCACAAAAATACCATTTAAGAGACATGTCACTAAGATCTGTCAAAGAAAGCAAGTTTGAAGTATATCTAGTTTGAAGTGTATCTACAGCACCATCACAATTAAGCGCATGATATGCTTCTAATCAGACATGTTAAATTTTGAATCCTTTCCCTGGCTCACAGTGTATGAGTTCTGAAAGTTATCAATTTATAAATCTTATAAGTCATGTAATACCAATATATTTATACTACGTAAGAAAATAACATCTGCATATATTGATATACACACTTAAGTACTACTCTTTGCTAAAAAAAGTTTCGACTAATTTTTTTCTTTTACTGAAACCCTTAAATCCATTAGACTTGTTTGAACTATAACTCACAGATTATACCTTCAGACTGCATCAGAGGTAAAGCACAAAAAGCTTTCAAAAAATATATTTACCATAAGGAAAAAAAACAAACAAGCAAACAAAATTATCAAGGCCTAGATGCAAAGAACTCACCGTTCCAGACTGTGGCATTGCAAAAACATCAATCACTCTCACAGTATAATCATCAACAAATTCTCCAAGCATCAGACCCATGACTTCCATGGGGACACCAGCACGACCATGCTTCAACATCTGGAATCAAGACCAAATGACACTATATGTTTAACAGGAGGTTCAAGTTTGATTTGAGGTAGTTCTTTCAGACTTTGTTGATCTATAGCTAATTTGCAAATTGTAGCACATTTGGAAACTGTAATGAACTATAAAACAGTAAAAACAAAGCCAACAAAGCAGAACAGAACTAACTAAAGTAAGTTTCTGAGTGTTCCAATCAGTATTAATTTATTTATAAAATTAGTCTGACCAGCACCTAGGGAATACAAGTCCATAAACTTTGGACAGCTGCCAGGTGCTCTATCTCCAGCACTATATTCAGACAAAGTATGCACAGAACACTTACTTTCAGCAGTGCAAGGGAAGAGATATAAACCTGTTCTGCTGTATCAACTGCAGGAGCATCTGTTGGTGGCCCCTATGAAAAGAATAAATAATTATTTTCTCCACCATTGTTATTCTGCAGTTTCAAAACATTTTCTTTTGTTTTCCATACTACAAAACTTACAGAAAAATGCATGTATAATTGTGACTTTGTGGGTTAGATGTAGTTGTTACAAACAAAACAAAAAAATGCACACTCAAACCCCAAACACTTCTTTACAGCACCTTCCTTCACTAACATATTTTGTAAAAGGCCACCTAGCCATCATCCCATCTCCCCCCACCCAAAGAACACAGTCTAAAGAGCAACCTTATCACAATCAAATATAAAACTGGCAAGTATTGCACTGGGTACAAACCTGTTACAAGCCATTCAGGCTAAGAGTCAGAGAAGTTTCCATTAGTCAGCCTTGCTGCAATGCAAACCTTTGTCAGCTGTAAAATATGGTCACTTCTCCAATTAACTATGTGTTTCTTACAGTGGTGTGAATGTAAATGCTGCTGGGCTAGCATGATTAACTGGCACCAACACAAACAGCAATTTCCCTTTGCTTCATCAGCTTTCAGCTAAAGAGGACTTGCAGATAAAGGCTATGGGAGTACTTTGCAGATACACCGGTACAGTGAGAGAAAAAACGGACCTCTGATCCCTAGGTGGAAAAGCTGTGAACAAAATACTTTGCTCTTTGCCTTATGAGTAGTTATTCAAAAATTAGCACAACTGTCCCAGGTGTGAATGATTGGTTGAAACAGGTTCTGTGTACTGCTGAAAATGAAAAACACAGGAGGCAGCAGTTTAAATGTCCCTTTCTAAAGGAGCAAAAGAAATGTTGCTCTTATATACAGAATTCCATATCAGCATACCTCATTACAGTCAATTAACAGCACATGCATTACTTTATTACAAAATTGTGGACAACAAATTTCTGCTGAAAAGACACAGGGTACTTCTGCAGGAAGTGATGTAAACTGAGAAAGGCAACAAAGTAACTATGGACTATGGTAAATAAAAAAGATACTCCACATGAAGTTTAAAGAGGAAAAACGATGCTTTTACACAAACATTTTGCAGATTGAGAACTTTGATTCCAGATTTATAACCAAAACTGGGGGAAAAAAAAGTTTCAAATAAATTCTAGATTTGTCCCTGTAAGAGGAAATTCAGTACAATGTGCATCCACATGACATCAAACAGAAGAAAGCAATCAACACATGCCATTACCTCCTGAAGATAAAACCAGGTACTTAAGTAATCAAAATATTACATTTGTATAGTAATTGTCTTTTCTGCATACTTTCATTTTTTCATACACAGAAAAACAACATCTAGTCTTCAGAATACAGATAATAAGAAAATTTAGTTTGGGGTTTTTTTCCCCCCTAACGTTAACGAATACCTTCTCTATTAATTCCAGATCCAACCTTTATATTTTGAATCCAATCTTTGTATTTTGAAATTCACATACATGCATGGATCTGTGTCAACCCCAGCTTCTTTGTAATAGCTTCAAACCTTTCCTTCCAACTTGGATATTGCTGACCATCACCTCTTGATATTTGCTCTTCCTCACTTCTTACTACTCATAGCTAATTCCTCTGTCACTTTGGCCTTTTCAGCAATCTTCCAGCCAGTTTAACTTTTCACCTTCTATAGTATTCTCACCAAAGGTCCATTTTGCATCAACCCCACCCCTTCATCAAAGGCCTGTATAGCCGTAGGCCAACAATGAGATGCTCCAGAGAAGTGCTCCTCTAGCACCTATGCTGAAAAACTCTGTGAGCAGTTCCTCAGAACCTTTCACAGAACCAGATGCACAAAGCACCTGAATCACTTATACAAAGCTTTTTACAATTAAATTGGTTGATTGTAAAGCTTCAAATGCCCAATCATTTTCTGATGCTGTTCCTATGTTTTCTCCTCCATAAGAATGTCAGTTTACTTTTTTTAACCGTCTCTCTCCTGCTTTAAGTCTATTCTAATGATTCACTTTGAAGCGTTCACTTAGAATTTGGAAAGCACAAAGATTCAAGTTTCCACGATCACAGCTAAGAATAAAGCCCAGATAAACTGAATTTTAATTTTAAAAGTAACTTTCTAGTTTGTTAACAACTCCTTCTGTCATACATAAAGCTCTCCCAATTTTCTACCAGTTCTAGACCAAAGATGGGCTGTAGTGAGGGTAAAAATACAAACCCAGTAACCTTCAGCTTTAGGAAGAACAATAATACCCATGCTGTGGTCACCACACACATTCTACATTTGTTCCAGATTTTGTTTAACATTTCAGGGTAAGCAACCATCCTATTACACCATTCAGGAGTTTTCTAAATAGAGAATAGTATAATAAAAAATCTCCCCCAAACTAGCATAAGTAGTTCCATGATTTCTGGAAGGCTAATGTTGATGTTTGATTGAGACTAGCTTCTCAAAAATCAGGAGCTTGAGCTGAAGGTTACTCTACAGACTATGGTTCTTGAATAGGCTTTCCTCTATGGAATCTCTAGTGTGTGTTAAAATCACACCGGCACCCATTTTGCAGCTGAGGCATTAATCAAGTCTGTCCCCTATACAGATGCCTCTGTCACAAATTTGTAGGAGCTTATTCTTCATAACTTTTCTGATTTTAAAATCAGTCAAAATCATTAATGCATCTTGTTTCTGTAACATGGCAAATAAACCACCTTTAGTTTAAGAGAAGCTAGGAACTAAAGCAGGGTGTAACCCTACTGTATTAATTCCTAATATTTCCTTATGATTTCTATATTCCTTGGAGCTTCCAAATGCTCATTTACCTTGGTGATGGTCCAAAAGAGAGGATATTTAATATTACTTCATCAAATCTTTAGGCATTCTATGAGATAAAGTAGTTTCTGTATTCAGAACTTATGTTAGAAGTCCTCTTGCCAGTTGCCAGCACTGATAGTCAACTATTTATTTTCAGCATAGGAAATGCTGCTAATTCATAAAGGAATGCTTCATTGGTATAAATCAACTTGCTTAGCTTTTTCTGCATTGTTTTGTGGGTTTTTTAAGCCATAGTATTCACTCTGAATGATTTTGCACACTAAACGTGTTTAAATACATATATATAAACGACTACATTAGGAGGTATCAACTGTAAACGTCACAGCTCCACTTTAGCACATGCCATGAGACAGTAAAAGTATCAAAGATCAGCTTCCACTCTTATTGCGCAGTTCAACCAATTTACCCGAACTCATAAAAATTAGCTAATGGTGGTATACAATGCAGGTTTGTTAATTCTCAGCCATCTTTTAAAACACAGCATATACTCAGTATGTCCTTGGTCACTGATGCTTCTTTTGTGTGACCTCACTATCTCCTTTTCGTCTGCTCTGTTCTCCTTATAGATTTTAATTACTAGTAAATTACAGGAAAAGAAAACTCATCATTGCACTGTACCAATTATGTGTATTAATTTTCATTTTAATATTCCTTCCTTTATTTTGAATACCGATTAGAATGAACAGCTCAAAAGAATACTGAAATGCAGGAATTTTGAGGAGGAAATGATCCATTGGTCAACCAAAGATAAACTGCCACACAAAACACTATAATTACACATTTGTATTTCTACAGAAAATGACAAAGCCGAAGTTCATCAAATTCTTAACATAAAACCTTTAAAGATTTAATAAATAAAACCAACAGAATAGATCTTGGGTCTTCCAAGTAGTTTACTTGACTTTAGATGATGCCATTTGAAAAAACAGATATTTGGAAATTGGAACTAACTTACTTACATCTCTGATCACCTTTTCCACAAATGGCTGATGATCTAACACAGCCCTGGAGTGACAGCCCAAGCTTCTGCATGTTAGTTACACAGTATGTGGCAGCTAGATATGAGTTATATGTTTTGAGATCTCTTTGGCCTGTTTCTGCTAGTCTTTCACAGAAGTTTAGGCATTTCTTTCATCAAGAAAAGAGGAAGAAAGACTTTATTAGCTAATCTCTACATGGAGGCAAGTATTTTACACTGACCCTCCACAGCATGTGCTATTACCACTGTTCATAAACTTCACTGCCTGCCAACTTTAACAAAGAAGCACCATCCTTATGAAGCAGAGTACCAAATTAAATTAACTGGTGTCAGGAACCCAAACAAGAAAGCATTTCTATCTACAATGCAAAAGATCTGCTGGTATTTTTGGTTACATTATGGTATTCAAAGGACAGGCAATTATCCCACTTGCACAGTTTTGGAAGACTGTCCATCTCACTGCAAAAGAGCAAATGCTGCTTTATGGGATTATTTCTCGGGGAACTGGAGAAAAATCAGATTTGGAAACTGCAAGGAATATTGAACATTCTTTTTCCCAAGCACGCCTGTATAAGCTGGATACAGGAATTGAATTATTAAAATTTAAAAACTGCTTAAAAAAAATATACTTTTATGTGCCACTTACTGAAAATGGATGTTTATTCTGAATCAACTATACATGCTGTCAGCCAGTGAAACGAGCTGCCTGATGGCCAGTCATCTCATAAAACCCATCCAAACTCTGGGTTTGTTTTTGTTTAGAATGGCAGAATCCAAGTTCAATAATAATTGATAAAATTAGGTTAGCACTATTCAAATATATGTTTACTTTTTTTTTTTTAAGTACAACTTGTAATGGAAAAAGAATCACATGCAAGTTATGAACAGAAAATTAAACTGTAATATTAAATTATTCACAATACTATTTTTGTTTCAAACAGTTAAAGAAATGATCCAATATAAAAAGCAGCCCTTTACTTGGGCAGCCCTTGTTGACTAAGTGTTAAAGGCATTTGCCATTCTAACAGGATAAAAACTAACGCCTTGAAGTGTTATCTACTCAGGCCTTTTAGCAAATTTGTTAACACTTTTAGGTATATTACTTCACCTTTCTCTTAGTGTGAACTGATATCAATTATTTAGCCAATTTTATTATTAAATGTGAACAAAAGTGTCATTTTAGAGCACTGCTCTTTATTTGTACTATTTTACATTTATTCAAATAGGTATAGAAGGCGGACTTGATTAACTACACGAGTAACTGAGAAATAGTCCACAAATGGATACACTTTCCATTGTTTAAATGGACCTTAAACACTGTTCTGGTGTCATGCTAATAGCACAAAAGATGATTTTGAAATACATCATTGCTGTTTCAAAGTTGCAGGGGCAACTGTAACAAAAACCCAAAGGCAGTGAACTAAAGTACTGTAGAGCACATCTTAGCTTTAATGCACCAAAAAACATATTACTGTGTAAAATATAAGAACTGCTACAATCTTTACTACTTTTTTTTTTTCAATTTATTTTTGCAATTGGAACAATTTAAACAGGAACATAGGACACACAAGCAAACCACGCTGCTGCTATAGAGTTTTCTTTCTTTCCCAGTAAGGTAAGAAAGAACCTTTTAATACTTTAATTTTGTGAGTATTAAACAACTAGTGTGAAAAACAAGCTGCATGTAAACTATTTCTACTGCCTCTGCTTCAATGACTAGCTGAGGCAACCTGTTATAGGAGGTGTTAATTGGCAATAGGAGTACAAGTCAGAAGCATGTTCCCCATCGTCCTAACCCAGCAAGGCTAGGTCATTAAAGTGGAAATGAATTCTTTCATGCCGACTTAACCCTTTCAATACGTATTTTCAGCTGTTATATCCAAAGACAATTGAGAAAGATTAACTAAAAAAAAAAAAAAAAAAAAAAATAACCCCTTGCATTACTTCCAAATTTAAATAAGAATTCACCCTACATTTTTCTTCATTTTCCTTTTCTACCTCCTCCAGAACAAGTGTTTCAGGTAAAGATGACATTTTATTATGCAGGTAAGGGGGAGAAAGGCAACTGAGGTATGAATGCAACGACAATCATTGTGAAATAGTAATTTATCACATTAAAGGATGCATGGAAGGATCAGAACACAAAGAAAGCTTAAAACTACAGTTTTATGGAGGTAAATTCAACTCTGTGTGTATAGTCTGGTATGAGGGGAAAAAAGCCATTCCAGAGTCCTACCTGCAGAGAGGACACAAACATGAGCATGAGTGCAGAGAAGGCAGAGGTATTAGTGATAATAAGACCTTAAAAGTTCACCAGACTACCACTGCTCTTCTCGACTTGCCCTTTGTCACTAAGTGGTACAACCTGGCGATATATTGATAAAAAGAATAAAAGATTTCTTAGATAAGCATAGTGCTTTTTACACATTGCTAAGCCTGAAAATCTAAACAGAATTTGGATTGTGGAATAATTTTTTCCTGTACTGAGACAATACACTTAAGAAATTACCAACTCATGTTCCAACAGTGAAAGTGGCAAAGGCAGTAAACCATACTCCTGGATCTCAATGGTTCTAGCAACTTTGGCATGACAAGCACCAGAAGCCACGTACTGCATTTTCTGCAGTACAGGAAGTTAACGTGATCAGTCACGACAGAGGTCATAAAAAAAATTTTTATGACCTATTCCTGAGGTCATAAAAAAAATTTAAAAATCAGAGAGTTCATAAAAAAATGAAAAATGCATTACTTTGCACTGTAAATCACACACTAATTAGCAGCAATTTGAAATTTTATTGCTATATTCAAGCTAGTACACACGCAATTTTGAAGTTACACATCAACGGGATTAGACTTTGAAACTAGCATTATGCCTAAACAGTTTGTATGTTTAGGTCCATTTTTATACCAATTATAATCAAGCATACATAACAGACCACAAAATACCATAAGCCTCAACAAACAGCCTAGTTTTCTCAAAGGATCACATTGTCTTCTTACACCATATGTCAGATGAAATAAAAATTGTAGTAACATGTTTAGTCTCATAGACTCCAAAATGGAGTAGGGATACTAGGGAAGTACTGTGGCATCAACTGCTACTTTAAATTGAAAACCTCTGAAAAAAACCCCACCTTAACAGACCAGATAATGTCTCAGTATGTTTTACAAAATTCTGTCTCCTAAAAAAAGTTTATCCAGGTTCACATTTACAACAGAACTCCATAAACAGCAATATAGATGGACTTGAAATATGTAACAGTTCCCATCTCCCTGTTTCTTCAAAAACCAAAATTACAGAACACAGAACTTTGTATAGCTTTGAGCAGTTGGTTAAACGGGTTGGGATCATAAGTTTGCCAACACCTCTTTGGTGCAGAGCCAAGATGTTACTGCTTAGCTTTTCTGCTTGTTTGCGGTTTTAGTTTCTGTGGGGTTTTGCAGTTTTGTGTGTGGTGGTTTTTGGTTTGTTTTTTGGTTGTGGGGTTTTGTTGTTGTTGTTGTTAGGAGTTTTTTGTGGTGCTTTTGTTTGTTTTTATTATTTGATTGCTTTTAGTTAAGCAGAACTTCAAACATAAATAGTTTCCAGTTTACTGGGACACTACTCTGAGAACCTGGCCAGAATTTCAGTTAACAAAAGGAAGCCATCAAAGCTTAGCTTACGTATCTATCCTATCCATCTATTAGTAATCTCTACTGCACTACTAACAGTTTAATGGAAGAAGTACAGTAATTCACCACTGTGGGAAAATGTAGGATTCCCCACATGCTCATAGAATGTAATGTGTTTTGCTCATCTAATTGCCCAAATTTGTCAACATTTTAAAAGGTCTTTTACAAAAAAGCCAGTACTACTGTTTTCCAACATTATCTTTGAAAATATTGTCAATGATGGAGGCTTAAAACTTACTAAGAAAAAAGTATTTACCAGATTTGGCATCAAATGATGCTCATTGAAGTTATTTTGAGGTCCGTTAAGTTTAATTTTACTACAATGCACTTTATGGTCATTCTATTTAGTCTAATTTTTATTAGAAATAAATATTTATTAGCCAATATTAACATGTATTCACACTACAAAATTATTTACATATTTCACCTTGATGCAATTTGCAGTAGTCAGACTTTCTGCAACTTTCCCAACACAACTGGTGCAAGAAATGGCCATTTAAGTGTCACCTTTCCTGGTTCAGTGTTTCCTCTGTCTTTACCCCATATAAGCTACAAATTCATTGAGACGCATATCACAGCAAGGGAAGGTATGCTGCATCACTGCAGTTAATATTCCTTATTATCAAGCATAAGGACAATTTGGATTAGATGACCTTTAAAGGTCCCTTCCAACCCAAACCATTCTCTGATTGTATGACAATGTTATGATTAGCAAAAACCATAAGATCAGGGACACAACTGTACAACCTTTTGAAAAGAACTATTATTTTTCACAACCTCAACCTACTGGAAATAAAAAGAAAATCCAGAGCTCAGTTTCACTCCAGAATAAAACCCGGACTAACCTGTTATCTATTCCTATTAGATTTACAGAAGGTAGGGGGATTTAGAACCAAGAGTCTCAAGGCACATGACAAGTCAGTATTTGTAGGTTTTTGTCTGCCTCCAGAAGTCTCTAATGCAGATTTTTAACTGCCTTATTCTAGAGACAATTCTGCCAAGAAGGCAAATACCCATCAGCAGGTGTTACCCGAGATCACCCTAAAGTACACTTTGAGCAGCAAAGCAGTTTACTCAATATGTAGAAGAATGCACTGGGTTCTATACGCCTACAGGTTCTCTGTTGTGAAGAGCTGGTCCTGTGGATATGAGGAGGTGAGCTGGAGACTCGGTAGCAATACGTAGGAAGGTTGTTTACAGCACTTGAAAAACAACCAAACAACCCCACCCAAAACCACACCACTATTAACACAAGAACACTTCAAACTTCCAGGAAAAGCCTAAAGAGGACTCTTCTACAGGGCAGGAAGCAAACAGAAGCCCTTGTTCAAAGGTGCTGGACAGTAGCATTGCAACTTAGCATGGGTTTTCAGAAAGAAGATACAACTTCTAGGAGAAAGAAATTAAATCAATCACTGTAAGGCAGCTTACAGAAAGGAACATTACAAGTTAATAGGTGTAATGCAAAAAGAACGAGGATGTCTCTTTTTGCTTAGTCTTTTTTTCCTCATGTTCTTTCTCATTACGGTTCCACTCATTTCCTTGTCCAAGCTCCTTTGCCTCTTCTGGGGAAAGTCGGCTGGACTACACTGGCAATTAAATTGAGGAGAGAGAAGCTAATTGCCTAATTATTAGAAATAAGGAAGTTTAAGATCTGAGGCCAAGAGAAGGCAGATAAAATGGTCTCTAGATTAAAATAGTAGATCAGAGAAAACTGATGCTCAGACACAACCCACTAGCATTTTTAGTTTTGTTTGTGATTAAAATGTGAGGTGTGTCTGTAGTGCAGCCATCTTACTGTAAGACAGCCTTTATAACACAAAATACACACAGTTTAAGTACTGCTTCTAAACCATCATATTTCTATCTCCCTCTCCTCTAAGCCCTTTTGGATATAAATCACGTTACAATCAATCAACTCTGCTCAAATGTAGTAAAAATATACTCTGCCTTTAGCAGTCCCCAACAACTTTCAAATAAGCCTAAATCAACCCATGGAGTTCTTGCCTCCAGTGTAAGCAGACCCAGGCCACATCTGTACCCTAAATCTGATATGACGCTTTTGCTGCGCAACCCTTCACTAAAACACTAATCAATGCAGTAAAATACTCATCCCAGACTATGGAAGAAAACCAGTGTATTTACTATATCTAAGGTGGTTATTTTCCTCTTAAAACAAAATCATATATTCTGGATATATGAACTGATGCTAAGACTTTCTACTGAAGATAAGGTAGACAGTTGATTAAGTCTTCTTAACTTCTTACAGAAGTTGATGTCTAATGTTTTTAATGGATGAAAAATGTTGGTCACTCATGGGTTCACTTGTTCTAAAAAAATAAACAAGGAATTTTCCCTTTCCCCTCCCCCAGTGTGGGAGGGATGTTTGAATGGGCAGGCTGGTTTTGCCTTGGGTATTTGACTAATACAAAAGAACTGGCCAGCAGATTGACATTCCAGGCTAATGGCCTGGGGAGGGGCTCGGAGATTCTTTTCTTTGGTTTTTTTTTCCCCTCTCGTGGAGGCGGGAGGAACGAGACACAGTTCGTGGTTGTGGGAACTGAGGGAAGGTGTCTGTTGGAAGAGTGGGGAGGCTGCTTTGTTCCCAGCCTGGCTGGTTTGTTTTTTTTTTTTTCTCTGGCCCCGGCTTGATGGCACCCTGTTTCTACCCCTTCCCCCTGCTTCCCGCCCAGGTGGACCTGCTTGGACTTCATCGGAGAGGAACTATTTGGGAAGAGAGTCACCTTTGTTTTTCCCTCCCCTGGCTCCCATGTTTTTTGGCAGCGGTTTTTGTGCACATCAGCGAAGAAAGGGGAAGTCACACGGCCAGCAGCAGACACCGAGAGTCCCCTTTTTATTGAAGGGGATTTTTGGGTATAGGATTATTGTTCGGTTGGGGTTTTGTTTTGTGTTCTTTTGTTGTTCTGCCAATACACATATATCCTTTAATATCCTTTAAAAAAGGGCTGTTATTTTTTTCTTTTTCCACACTTTGTCAATTGGAGCCTCTTAATTTCAAATTTACAGTTGCTTAGAGAGAGGAGTTTTGGTCTTCCTCATAACTCATCCTCCTTAGCAAAACACTTCTGTCTCATTAAACTGAGACAGTCACTGAGAACATTTTTTTATTCTTTAAATGGGTTGATAGCTTCCAGGGAAAAAAAGTAGAACTGGAATAAACCGCCCAAATTGTACGCCATCTCACCTACTGGGAGCCACATTGGAATTCCAGAATTAGTAACATCCTTCGTACTTGAGAACTTTGCTGGAAAATGTCTCAGAAGCAATGGCACAGAAATGATGCACAATTTTAAGAGCTCTAATTCAGATTTATTATCCTGGCAGAGTATTCTCAAAAGGTGTACCTGAAGCGTCACATACATATGAGAAACAGACAATAGTGCATCACCACAATTCAAACCACACAAAGCATGTACACCCAGGAGACACAGAAAGGAGAAAGCAGTACAGGTGCAAAAGATACGGAGATACAAGAACACTCTACAGCTTTTCAAGGAAAAAAGCACTTGATTTGAGACAATACATTTGCACTCTTCAAATTAACACACAACCTGTTTCAAGAATCAATAAACCAAAACAATCTTCAGTAAGGTGTATGCTTTTTTCCTGATTGAATTTTTGATGTGGTTTTTTTTGGAGAGGAGGGATGGAGGTGTCTGGTTTGTTTTGGGTTTGAGTTTTTATTGTTGGTGGGTTTTTTGTTTACATACAAAAGATGTAAGATGCAAGAACAAGTCATATACTTCAAAAGACACATCAGCTTAATGAAGTAATCCAAGGAAACTTGCATGTAATTGTTAATTGGGAATGATCTACACTGAGCCTGACCCTTCTCTGCCTACCAGAGCACCAGCTCCTATGCTGAAGTCCCACAGAAGAGTGCACTGTATTCTCTAATAACCATCCTGCCTAGATCAGCAGATGAAACAGAACTTTTAGATTAGCAGCAGGTCTCCCAAGTTCCTATGGTGCCACAGATTTACTAAATAGGATAAGCATGTTCTAAAAAACTCATGATCATACAAGGGGAAAAAGGTTCCACAGCATCAAGCAGTGCAATGCTTGAAACCTCATAATCAAAGTGACAGTTTTCAAGTGCCATTTACAATGCCCTAATCTGGAAACATCCCAGCTAACCCATCTGATCAACTATTTCACAGATGGAAGCACTTGATGGCTAATTGGCAAGTCCATGATTCAAATAAAATAGCTATCTGCACTTCTATTTTCTATATTCCAAGTCAAGGTGTAAACACTCCTTATAAGATACAGGTCAGTTCTCTGACTCCCCCTCCCTTCCCATTTGGATTTTTTCCCTTCCCCTCTGTCATCAAATATGTTAATTCAAAAATGCAGAACGAGTTTTATTTTTCATTTATTGTACTAGAACAGTTGTCTGCATGAACAGAGTAGTGTAAATGAATATTTTCAAAAGATCATCAAGTAATGAAAAATTACTTCACCACTATTTTTAAGAAGTGTCATTGTTTCACTGCTTCCTATCACATCTGGATTCAGCATGTGCTAGCATGGACAAGAACTTGTATTGCTTGGACTACTGTTCTGAAAGTGTTGGGGAGAGAAAGCTCGGCTAAAAATGCACTTAATTTGCTCACACCCTTTAACAATACTCAGGAGGACTGCCTAATAGAGGCATATGTCGAACTGATTTCACTAGCAAACAATAGTTCAGCATACAAAATGAAGAGGAATGTTGCTCCCAATTCCTGCCTGCTACATAAGTAGAATGCTTTTACGTACCCCACAAAGCCTGTTAATTTGTCTGCAGCAAATGCAGAATGCAAAGTAAAGTACTAAATCACTAATGAAATTGTGTGGCAAGCAGCATTCCAGGGGGATGAACAGGGAGAGATGGAAATGAATCAGGAAGAGAAGATAACTCAAAAAACCCCCAACGTGATAAGAGGCAGGAGGAGAAAGAGTGACAACCATACAAGTGAAGAAAAACAAGGGCATTGCGAAAATCTTAATTTCCATTAACTACAGGGAGGGAAGTTAAAGTAATAAGCGTTTTCTTTGGGACATCACAACACTTTCAATCTTTTACAGTTCCCCTACATCTTTCTGAAAAAGCCTCCATGATTGGTTCATCTTATGCATTTACGTCAAGAGCAGAAATTCAGGACAATAAGAGGTTATTTCCCAGGTGTACAACGCCAGTCATGTAAGACAAACAGTTTCTGCACGAAGAAGTGTTCCAAAGAAGGTAATTTTTGGCATCAAGTTCAAAACTAAATACAGGTACCTTCCCATAAAAAGAACACATAGTTAATGACCAAGTGCACTGTCAGAAAACACTATGAATAGCTTATGTAATGCCAAAAGCTGTAAGGTTCTCTTCCCCCTTTCTCTCTTGTCCACCTGCTGCCCCACAAAGACAGTCCTTTGTCCACCTATGACTAAAACAGAAGAAACGGCCCAAGATTTCTAAGCCACAAGCCACTGGAGGGAAAGCTTACTGTTGAAATGTCACTTGAAGATTACTTTCTTACAAGATTTGTTTATTAGCCATATGATGACAGGCTTAGGGCAGTTGTGATTTAGCACTGACCACCTCTGGACAACTGAAGGCCAATCAGCCACTCAGTAGCATCTTGAAGGAGCAAGTAATAAGAGAATCACAAGTTCAGTGAAAGTAGTTCTCAAGTAGAATACAGTACACCAAAAGACTTGAATAGAATATTGCAAACACATGAATTCAAAGAGCACTTGGGAGAGTACGTTTGAGTTTGGAAATGAAGAAAAAACCCAAAAAACCCTAAACAAGATAATAATCAGAAGAGTAACTACTGCTGAAGAAGCTAAAGCAAGTCAATGAGAAAGAATGCCTTGGCAGAGATCAAAAAAGGACTGTGCTGATCAAGCATCTGCTGTTACTTTAACATCAGATACAGAGAAATCAAATGGACTGTCAGCAGACCTTATGTGATGCAGTCCTCTTGCTGAGCAGACCCCTAGCTACAAGCAAAAAATAATGTCCAAATCATGTGATAAAACTACTTTGAAAATGCCTCTTTTTCTACCAGACTATACACACAGATGATTCTTCTCCTAGCAAGAATGACTCACTCAGATGTTTTTACTATGTTCAACCTTTAAAGCAAATGCTCAGAACAACTGTGACACAGCAATAAGAAAAACAAAAAGCTTTGTGCAGTTGTTTAAAACACTTTAGTGAAAACAAATAGTAATAACTGTTTACTTTCTAGCACTACAGAGTTTATCCAAGAAGTATCCGTCTTCTCTCTTCTAACTCAAGACATCTGATTCCCTCTGGGCTATCTCTCAATCTCAATTACTAATCAATTGATACTCAGAACAGAAGTGACCTATGGAGGTCCATTGAAACACAGTACTTTAAGGACATAAAAATAAATTTTTTTAAAAGCCTTCCTGCTGATTCAATAAACCAAAAGACTACAAAAGTAGTCAAGACATGCAGTGGAAGCAGCAATTTATATAAAGAGTAATTCAGTTTTCTTCTTTTTTTTAATCCAACACATACTCATCAACTCATTTAAGAGACAATTCCTTATTTAAACAAACACAGAGCAACTGTGCAGGCCAAAGCTACCAGAGGAGTTCAGAGCTTCTCCTGAATGTTGTAATCTATTGTCTGCCATAACTTTCTAGCAAACTTGAAGTTAAAGATGAAAAATTCAGAAAACAGCAGAGAGTTAACTGTAAATTTGAAAAACAGCTTTGATATGCGTCAAGTTCAGAGAGGACGAAGAAGTGAAAGCTTGAGAGATTAGACTGCACAGATGTTAAAAAAATGAAGAGTCATAAAGCAGGCTGGCAGCTCAGAGGAACAAGAGAAATAACTGTTTAAGAAAATGAAACTAAAAATAACTGAGGGCGGCTTGAAGATTCACTAAGAGAGCGTGAATAGAATTTTAGCTACAAAAAGGGAAAAAAATTATGCACCAAAAGTTACAGTTTATTTGGCAAAACACCTAGAGTTTGTAAATCAGCCTAGAATATTTCACCAAATGCTTCAGTATTAAACCCTCTTTGTAGTTATACTGGACACAAAGGCAGTACAAAGAAGCTCTGGGTTTAGCAATTTCAGTCATCGCAGAAGCACCTTGGCACACACATCATGAAGTTCAAGACACATAGAACCAATTTCTCCAGAAGAACAAGAGCCTGAATTCTTGATTTAGAACAGAGCCCTGGAGGCTGATGAGGAAGGCAGAGAAAGGCCAGCTACTGCAGCCAGCCAAGACCTCAGAGGAAATAACACTGGAGCAGCCTGTTCCTTAGGGAAATAACTCTTTCTACAAACCTCAAACAACAAAGTTCCCAATTATTTTTTTCCCCTATAACCACAGTGATTAGCACAATGGAATAAGATCAGCTTGGTTTTATTTTCGAAGACTGCTGGCCATGCCAGTTGACCAAGGAAAAAAGGCACCAGGCCTTGCTGTAGTGGCAAGAGAAGCCATACAATGTGTGAATAGGTCTCTCACTGGAACAGGACAGTTGGCAGGGAAGCCTTTTCGCTGTGAGTAATGTTATAGTAGTGAGGACAACAGTCAACAAGAGAAGACACAATAAAACACACATACAGGTAGCTACAAGTGATAAATTCAGTTCAAATTACCTCTTGAAATTTACGTATACTTCAGTATCTTATAATGCCCCATCACAAGGTGATCTAAGGACTGAAATATATCATTTATGAAGGAGCAGTGGATACGTTCTGCCATTTAGAACACTCTTCATGTTCTGAAATTCCATATTATTGGAAATTGATTTAAAAAAAAAATTTATGTGTTTCCAATGCTTTTCAATTCAAACTTTAAAATGTTCAGACACCAAATAAAAGGTTAATAAATGTTATGTAAACTCAGTGCCAACACAAGAATTCATACTGCCAAAAAAAAAAAAAAAGTCAGGCTATAACAATGATTTGCATATACCAATATAATTTCTAGAGTCAAAGATTATTACTATGAACTCTGGGGTTTTTTTTGATGCTGCTTTTAAATATAAGAAAAGAAATATTCCAAAACTGATTAATATTAAAGATTGACAAGCTATATACTCACCTGTCCGAGCCCAGGCATACCTCCTCCCAGTCGCAGAAGTCTATCCATATTTCTAGAAAAACAGAAACAAAGGAAAAATGCTCCCAAGCTCTGAAATGTTTACTAAATTGCTACCTATATAATTCACCTTCAGACACTGAGTATGTCAAAAATATTGGTGGTAATTACAACACAACATCAGACTTCCTGTTAATTAACACCACATATTAATTCAAGAAGCTGTCTTCCATGCTAATTAACAGACTTTGCTTTATTGCTTTGGTTTTGGGTTATCCCCATTTCTGAGGATGAGCACTCTTGTCAAACTTCTCAAAACTTTCCTATCATTCAATTAACTGGGGGATTTTTGTTGCTTACGATCAGTACCTAAAGCTAGAAAGTTCCTAAAACTTATTAGATATACAATTGAATTTACTTCAATTTGTTCAAAAATCATGAATAAAAATGTTAAAGTAAGGATTTTAGCATCCTCATTAGTAAGTTCTGCGCTAATTAACTTACAGCTTGTCAGTTATCATCAAAACTACATGTGAAAGACACTAAGCAGATTATGGATCTCTGAATTAGCATCAAAAGCTTTTTTTAATGAACTCATTATACTAAAAGAAATACTGTAAAGTAAACATTTAATGTGTATATAGTTAGAAGACTAGTGACAGTACAGTCACTTAATACATTTCCAGTGTTGCATGTGCCATTGCTTTAGCACAAGATTATTCCAATCAATGCAACTTGTTACTTAAAAAAAGAAAAAGCAGTTTTTGTGTCTTGCAACTTTCAAAGGAGTGATCTCCAGGAATAAGAGCTATTAAGGTCCCCAGCTAAAAAAATTACAGTGATGTTTCTTTCTCTGCAGTTTTTTCACTGTCTATTGTTGAAACGACAACAACTATTTCATTGTGGATACCTAAGTGCAGGTCCTGTCCCAGTTTTCACAGAACTTTATCCTGCTTCCTTATCTTTTTCAACTTCCTAGCTTTACACAACAGAACTCAGAGATAAAAAAAACCCAACCCCCAAATATTACTTTTTAAACAGCTGTCTTCAGCAAATCAAGCCATTTCCAAGGCGTACAGAAATTAGAAAATGTTACTGGTTTACTTTATTTGTGAAATAGAAGATACAAAGTAAAGCATCAGAAACTATGATCTTAATTGGACAAGTTTTAATACAACACAACAAAGCCTGCTTAGATGATAAAAGGAAGTATGATTTCTGAAATACATTCATCTTCCAAATGGATGTTACATTACAAATAAGCGGATTATATACATGATTTCAGACTACATTAGTAATACTAATTCAACAGCCTTCTTTTAAAAAGTAATTATGCCAAAGAACTTGAAAAATAAATTTGCTTTGTATATTAAAAATAAAATTCTTCATGATGAAGGTGAATATAATTTCATTATTTCTTCTTAAATTTGCTAGTATTTTTACCGGCTAAAGACTAACAGGCTTTATTTCAGTATAAGTTTAAAACAAATAGTTTAAGCTTCTAAACGCACAAAGAAGCAGCACTTTAATTCTTACTTTAATAATTTCGTAACAATATCAAAAGATATATGTATCAATAATACTTGCTCTATTTCCTAATTTCACTTTCCCAGTTCAATGCACTACCAAGCTATTAGTTTAATTTGATTCACTCCCTTGATTTTGTAGGTACATGTGAACCCAACAACTGCAGCCTCAACTAACAGTAAGTACTTTCTTAAAGCTCCATTGGCACTGTATGAATTAAAAAGTTTATTAAAGGGTCAATGGTTATCCTTCTCTTTTTCACAGTCATTGAAACCAAGCTTCTTTATTCGAGGCAAAAGCTGCACACAGTGCATATACTTTTCTATCCTGAACTACAATAAATTCCAAATCAAGTTGTAGGATTTCCCGGGAAAGGTTAAATTGCTGTTTAAAGCTATTATGTAAGCATACGTTAAATGGTTTCAATGAAACAGTCACAATGTTACCATAAATTAACGCCAACTACATTTCATTTTACCCTGTGTGGTAGATACTCCTCCATTGAAACACACAATGATTCATCTACTGTGACACTAATGAGGGCTGAAGAGTAACTGAGAAGTAAATTTAAACTACTAAATTTATTATTTTAATCCATCATGGTTGTACATTTATTTTAAGAAACTCTTGGTCTCTACAACTGATAACCATAAAACTGAGTGTTCTTACAATTACACAACTTCCATAAACTGATGAGGTTTATTACCTATGTACATTCAAGAAATAATGTTTAGCAATAAATCTTTTAACACAAGCAAAAAGCAATAGTTAGTATTAACTAGTTAGTATTTTATTTACATAGTTTATTCCAGTTTCTAACTCAACAGAATAGTACATCATTTACAGAAGCATATTTTGCCATATTAAAGTTGGATTAGACTAATGCATTAAACAAGCTGACTATTTATCAGCAAAACCTTACCAAAAAAATCTCATTTAGAGATCTCCTGAATTCTCTCAATCTACAATTGGAGAGATGCAACATTTCCCATCTAACTATCACCGACTGATCACTGAAATGAGATATTCAGATTTTTAAGACAGCGCCACAAACAGAAAATATCCAAAAAACAGTTCTAGATGCACTGTAAATTGTTTCACTAGCTCCATGAGTTGACTCCGGTTAGAGTTGTGGCAACTAGTACTTTACTTGAATATTTGTAATTGAATATGTTTTAGTAGGTTATAATGTATTTGGACCTAAACATATTTGTTTACTCAGTATAAACTCCTGAAGAATTTAGGTTAGCCAACCAAATCAAAACTACTTTTGATTTTTGTCAATCCACTGTATCTAAATATTATTTCAGCCATAAATTCCATTTATGAAACAATGTTTTTTTAAACCTTAAAACAGCTTAAGCAAAATTTTTAGACCTTAATTAAGATAACTTTAGCCTTTAAAAAGAAAGCATTTCTAACCTGGTGCTTAGCAAGAGGTGATCACAGATCAAACGTGGCAGCAGCTCCCACTTTTTGACTGTAAAGATGACACCAGTAAGTCTCTTTCCTATACAAGGAAATAGAAAGAAGGGGAGAAAACTAGTAAAATTCAGAAACAATAGCCCATGTAAAAAGAAATGTTACATGGATGACCCCCACAAGGACAAAGTATCATGGAAGAATCACCCAAAAAACGTTTGCTCTGTTTTCTTTTCCCTTTTACCACATAATCCCTTGATATCCCACATCTCGCTAAAGTATCCATAACACTGAAAGTTCCAAGATTCTCAAAATGACAAGGAAGAGTATTTTAATGATCCGTTTAAGCAATTTAAAGCTAACTGATTGTTTAAAATGCTGTTAGAAATTGAAACCATGGTCCTTTTTTACTATTTTAGAAGACCTTGCCTAGCTAAGACGACCTAAGCACCAAGGTTAAGAGCAGTCTGCAGGTACAGGTAGTTCTGTTTACTTCTGCAGGAGCAGTTTGTGTGACTGGAAGAGTCACAGAGTTCTTTAGGTTTTTGCCTGAATTCAGGTTGAGAAAGGCTGCTTCACATTCAATTTAGGAATTAAAATTCATGTTATCCTCCTCCCTGAGAACACTGCCCACTAATTACATACACTCAATCATTTGTAGAACAGTGTTTTAAAACAGATCTGTGAAATGATCTGTGGCCATGATTTGATAGACATTTTTTTCAATGTCAGTGTTAACATAAGGAGCAGTGGGGAAGCTGCTGCTGCTTACCAACTTGATGCTGCTTTCTCAGTACTGCCAGGACAGCCATTTGTGCAGCCTTGCAGTAAACTGATAGGCTAACAAAAACGTTGGTTTTAACCCTGTTCACTTCTCTGAGAGGATTCACACTGCATCCCAGAAACAGTTGCCTTGGCATAACAGAAAAAGAGGTCTTGGAAGAGCTGATTACTTCTAACACTAATCCAGACTACAGAAGACATTTATGTCAAATCATTCTTTAAGCTAAAGCTGCCCAAAGAATGTCTGGGTTTGGGGGTTGGTTTTGAGGCTTTTGTTTGGACAGGGTTTTTTGTTTTGCTTTGTTTATTAGTAACTGAGGTAATTTAACAGAGACCCTTCTGAACCTTATCTCAAAGTAGTACAAGAGCAAAGAAAGATGTGTTCATCTTTCTGGAAAGTTAGAGGAGAAATAACAAATCAGAGTTTCTCAGTGGTGACAGGCTGGGGTGGAATTCCACTAACAATTCAAATGAAAAGCTATTATACTTCTGACAGCTTTGCAGAAGGAAATGATCCAGGAGAGATCACGCGAGCCAGGATCACAACGGGCAGCAGCACAGGCTACAAGAGAACTGGATCCAGTTCTTCAACTGAGCTTCAGTTACAATTCAATTCACTTTAACAAGCTGACCACCCAGGCGACTTGCGTTCCCTTCCCCACTTACTACAAGGGTATTAAAGAAACAGTGAGCTTGGTCTGTTCCCCAGGGAGGCACACAGCATGGTCACCTATAGCTGAGAATTCTTCGTCTCTCTGCTACAAAGTGCAAAAAGGCAGTTTTGATTATGCAACTTACCTATCGTTTTTTTCCCTACATTTGCACACACATACATACACATATAAATAAAAGACAGGAAAGTAAACAAACAGTTCACAGTAAATCTCACCTCCTTTCCTTCCAAAGTCAGCAAAGGTAGTTTGATAATGTTTCCTTCTGTCTGCAAGGAAGAGTTAACAGTCTCTGTTTAAAGCAAAGCTTTAAGGAAGTGAATACAAGTATCAAATAGTTCCATATCAGGAAAACGCAAAAGCACAGTTATAATCATAACAAATTTGCATTTTGGTGCAAGCAAGATTTGGATAACATGCACTCATCACTGAGATCATTATTGCAACTAGTGGCTTTAAAAAATGAGTTAAGTAGTTTCTCTGCTTATGAATGTCTATGATTGAAACACCTTCACTAAAAAATCTTGGTCATAGGATGGTATTTAAAAAATCGTAAAAAGTCTGTGGATATTAATAATGCAGTGAAAGTATACACGCAGCATCTCAAAACCGATCTGAAAATAGAAACTTTAAAATCCATGACTAATATTTGCTCATAATACCACTGCTAGGTAACTGTAATAACTGGAAAGAGCTGCCCATTTGGAGAACTCTGGTTCATCATTCAGCTGTTCACTGGTACTTTCAAGTTACTTAAATGCTGACTTTTAATAATGAAAACATTTTTCCTTAGGTAACATAGGGATGAAGTTACATAAAAGCCACAAATATGCACAAATATATGCATATATAAAATATGCACAAATGTATACACACATGTAGGTATAAACCAATAGCTACTGTGTTTATACTTGGCATGTTTCAGCATGTATTTTGAAATCAACTTGAAACGCGATCTTAAATTACTGTATCTCTTTGCATGAGACACATGAGTTTCACACTACAGTGCACTATTTTTATCTAGCATTAACACTCCATGATGCGATCCCTCAATGAAAGACAGTTCTCCCGGGTTGGCAACTTCTGAGTTAGTAAAAAAACAAATATCAAAATCAGCTTCAACATACATAGAAAAGCAAACATTGGCTACTAAACTGCCTTATTAGTGGAGAGAGTATCAGGCTCGACTCAGGTGACAACAATTTACTTTACAGTTTGTACACTGAGTGACTTGATGCAAATCATTTCATCTTCAAAAACTCAGTTTCTCCACCTGAGACTAGATAATAAGCTTTATACAAGCACTTCCAGGTCTCCTGTTGAGAAGTTATACACAGTAGATGATCAACAATTTTATTAACAGCAACTAAAAATGTAGTTTAAGGTTTTTGCTGCAACTGTAACCATTTCAGCTTTACTAGGGATGATAAGCTACAAGGGCAAATCACAGAGAAATTACATCTTGCAGAAAAACATCATTTCACCAAGAAAAGAACAGGTAAAGTCATCAAACCAGAACAGATACTTCACATATGAAAAGGCAGAGAGGGGATGGGGCTGTCTTCCTATACATTTTGTATGAAAAGAGAAAAAACGATATTGATGTTACCACCAATTGCCAGTCATCTGTTCATTAAAGCTAAAGATCAACCACGTCATGAAAGAGTGCAGTCTCAGTGCAAGGCCAGAATTACACAACTATTTTGCTTCTGTAACATGCTCAGTTCTATAAATCCAGATCCTATTTCAGGATCGCATAGACCTGAATCTCAATAGACACGAGCTGGACTAGAAGGTTTGTAGGTTTCCTCCTTGGACTCCGCTTTCTGACTTTCAGAAGTACCGCAAACCTAATTCTACTACGTTCATTGCTGAGCTGGAGTAACACAGACTGAAACAAACTACTCTAAAGCTACTAAAGTATATTCACACCAAACTTACAGGGAAGCAAAGATTCATTGACAAATTGCATCACCACAGAATCCCGCAAAATCAATTTTAATTAATGCTATATATAAAGTAATAGACTTCTCTGAAATCTGCAGAAAGGCAAGTAAACACACAATTATTGTGGAACTATCCTGTCACCAACTCCAACAAATACTCATCATATCAGTTCTCTATTATTCAAGGTATCCTCAATACCTGTCCTTTCCTAAATCATTCTCTTCTATCTTCCTAGATGTTACAAGACAGTTGTAGATACCATTAGTATGTACTTCGCAATGCTTATCAGGAGTGAATCACTTCCAAGAAAGCTTACAAACTAATTTATATGTTGGTGTTATTTAATGCTAATTTTAAAGCATTCCCTAGTTTATAATTTTGTAAACCACAGATGTCAAATGAAAATCACTGACATGCCGTGTTTTAACAGGTGGTTTTCCATTAAGCTACAGGCTAAACCAGTTGCTCAAAGTCACGTTAAGTGATTCAGAAGCACTTCATATACAAGCCAATTTCTGAATTTCTTCACAAACAGATATTTTTCCCTGTTTCAATAAGGTCACAAACAGTGAAGACTCTGCTCAACAGAGTCTTCTTCCAAGTGTACTCCCTACACCTGAGGCAGAGAGTATACCTTGGACTTCCAGGTTGAAAGCTTTAAGATGAATACAAACCTGTCAGACTTTTCAGCTTGCCTAGTACCATTTCAGTTATATACAGCTTTCAAATACATTTACATAAAACTTCTCTTTAAAAAGTACATCTCGAGCCGTGTGGTTTTGTTTTTCAGAACGTACCTAAAACAAGTGCAATTGTAAGACATGACACCAGCATGCACTCAGATTTGCCAACTATTTACAAGTATCCAACTATATTACATAAAATTGTTCCAAACCCGACACTTAAGTCGGCTGCATGCTAGAAACAGCGCTGTTAAATTTTGTTTATCTCTCCTTTCCTACTTAATTCTGCTTCTTTCTCCTTCTCGTATCCCAGCCAGTGCTTTGCCCTAACTTCACCTCCCTCTCCGGCTCCAGCTGCAACACTGCCGGGGATCGCGGCACTTCTTCGCTCCGGGAGCAGCCGCGCTGCCGCCCGTGAGGTGCCTCTGACGGGGCCCAGAGCTCACAGCAATCCCGCTCTCGGCGCTGCCGAACCACGACGGGCCGGGGCGGAGGCGGCTCGGCCGCGGGGCCCGTGCGGGGCCGAGGCCCGGCCGAGTCCAGCGGCGGGGCCCCCCTGCGCCGCTCCCCC
>VXAY01005784.1:686285-705820 GCA_013399855.1 Oxyruncus cristatus | reverse complement strand
CCAGGACGAGAAAAAAAAATAAAAAAAAAAAAAAAAAAAAAAAAAAAAAGGAAAAACCTCCCAACCCCCCAACAAACCCAATAGAAGATACAGTTTTAGAAAACCTGGCATTAGAATATGGGATGCACTGGGGATCGGACAAAATATTAGAGTTGTAGGTAGTTTTATTTCTATGTTTAAACAAGTAGAACAGAGTATAGGGAATGAATATACAGCGGGGAATACAAGATCTGATGTCATTCTTGTGAGGGAATAATAGAGTCAGAAGCACACTATTAATTTTTTTTTTTTTTTCCACTTAGAACTATGTTTGGCTTAGAACTATTACTGGAAAAGTAATGGAGGAATAGTAGTTTCTTGGACTGCAGTCTTTCACCCCAGAAATGGACTGGAGCTCTGTCTTGGCAAACCTGTATATGGGGAAGTGGTTTCTTCTGCTATACTTGGCAAGCACTCACACAGTTAGAAGTGCTGGTGGTGACCTCTGTGACATCCCCAACAGCTTGTACAATGCTTGATCAGCTCCTTGCTGCATACAGAGTAGTAACAGGTCTTGTCACAAACAATGAATAAAATTTTACAGGATTAGTTAAAGATAGTATATAAGAGTGAGGTTACTTTTTTTAGTCTTCTCAACAGTTCTACAAATCAGTTGCAGAAGGCTGTTAGAGGCTTGAAAGAGGCTTCATTAATCATGAAACATATGATTATTGAAAACCTGCAAACAAAACTATTTGCATCTCTTCCAGAGCACAGACCTGCCCATTAAAGTATGACAAGTAGAAACTAATCTTAATTTGAGTGAGAAGAATGGTAACAATATATTTGGATATAATCCATCCCAGTTTAGAAGGGAGAGGATATTAAGAAAGTAAACATTCCCTACAATGAGCCATAAACACAGCCCCACCCCACCTCCAGTTGGTGCCAAAAGATCTTGTTTGTATTGGAAGTTTCAGTATTCACCAGCCAATACAAGATTCACATACAGTCCTAAAGGAAACTGGACTTTTGTCTTTTTATTTCTATTTAAAGTGATGTCTGAGTTGTGAGAACTATCTACAAACCATCTGGAGAAGATAAGGCCAAGAAAAAAAATCAGTCTCGCTGGAAATGCTTGTGTTGGGGGTGTCTATGGAAAATTTTTATGAGGAAACAGAAGTGGGTTTGTGTCCCTGGCAATTGCAAAGGTGCTACTCTGTGAGAGACAGTTTATTTAAATAACTGTGTAGAAGACTGTAAATTGAAGACTGTAAATTAAGAGAAAGGTGGTATGTAAAGTGGACATACTGTGTGTTTTTTCTGGATTACTGTGGGATGGAACATCTAATTGCTACACCTAATTTCTTTTTTTCTTTATTCAGTGGGAAATTTTCCCCTTATTTGTGACACAGTAAAAGAAATTTTAGGCTTCCTTTAATACTTAAGATATTTCCAATGTTGGACTGAAACATTGCTTTTAAAAGTGCTGTGTAACCGGTATAATGCTTTTCACCAATTTCGGGTAGTGAGAGCAAAGAAATGAAGACAACTTCCTTCTGTGGCTTTGTCTGTGTTAGGGAGTAGTGCAGATTAGTAGGAACAAATGTGTAGGGCTAAACAGGAAACCATCCTATATTTATTTCAGCATTTTTTACTTTGGATAGCTGTGATTGGGGCTCGTAGAGTGAATGCCCATTTGCAACCGAATTGTATTAAACATGTTTCTGGTCTGCCATTTTTCATATGAGAGAATCCACTTCCAGCACTCACAAATGGCAAATCAAAACTCCAAAATGCTTTGATAGTTTCCCTTTAAGGCACACTCTGAATCCTAACTTAAACAATCATGTAGATGCATGATATGTATCACCATTTTTTTTCCTGACAGGAATTAACCAACAGTACGTAAAGACAACATGGCAGAAAGCTGGAGAAGAGTGAAATGAAACTGAAGAAGGTGAAGTCGTCCATACTGCTACACATGGCATGCCCAAAGCACTGGGTATAGACAATATGTTCTATGGAGGGCCTGAGGGACCTGTAAACTGCTAGATAAAAACCCATTCAGTGAATATTTTGATCCTCACAAGAGTGTCACTTGGGAAAGACACATTTTTTACAAGAAACCAGCTGCCAGATGAGACCATTGACCATTGTTAAGATCTTTAAAATAAAGCCAAGTAATGTGAATTGGAGCAGTTAACAGATGGATGAATTACTTGTGATATAAGTGATAACCAAGTCAAAGCAAGGTGAGAAAAGGACTTGACATTGCAAAGAACAGCGGATATTTGCAGGGCTAGTAAAGACTGCTTCCCAAATAAAAGTGTTAGCTAGTGGTGAAAGAACTGGAGTGTATCTAATTAAAAATGCATACCAAAGCATAAAGAGAGAATACAAGGGTAAACAAATGGCAGAGACCAGACTTGTTTTCAATAGATGTAAAATCAATCACAACATGGTGAAAAGGTCCTACACAAGAGGATCGGTGTCCTGTATACAATGAAAGCAGCCATTTTGCAGAAAATAGATTGCTTTCAACTCAGCTTGTAAAGATATGCCTAAGAAAAGCTATCCATGACTACGCTGCTGGAGGACATAGTGATGATGACAGCAGTGACTACAGTGACTTATTTAAAGGATGGTAGGGATGATACCATTCTATAAAATCAGATTTTCTGCTCAGCCAGAGCCTTTGAAATTACCTCACAAACAAGGATGCAATATTTAGATTCTGGAAATTCTCTGATGACACAAAAATAATGAAGAATTCTTAAATAGCTTCATTCCACAAAGCTCTACATATGTGAAATAAATATGTAGAGATTATATTACTCTAATAATCACAGAGATATAGCAGTGAATAAAGTATTTGCAGTCTTGGTGCCTCTAGAAACCAACGTTCTGTTCATCATTTGTGATTTACCCCGTTACTTAGAACATGAAAGAATGTGTACTTTCTAAATAGAAACTGGAGCTAAATAGAAAATAATGTATCCAACTCTTACATTAAATTTGTGACTTCCATATAGTCTTCAAACTTATGCAAGCTATTGATCAGATCATGTTGAGTCATCTCTTTCAGATGGTCTCAGTTCTTGCAGCCCATGGCATTGATATCATGTGTCAAGATACACCCCGTGGCGTTTTTTCCTCTTCATTCCCCTGACTCTTCCATGTTGTCCTTTGTAGAATTCTTTGCTATATTTATAAACATTAAAGCATGATGTCCTTGTTGTGTTTGGAAATTTTCTGAGGTAATACAAATTATAAATAGCTAGCTAAGATAAACATAGACATTTCTCCTCCTTGGTTGGTTTAGAAAAATAGCTATTTTGTTGATTAAACATGTACATCATAGTCCAGTCAGCTCACTTTGCAATGTGAGACATTGGGAAAAGGAAACTAAAATATAGCATAATAGTTTCTTGACTGTACACAATCTGTACAGTTGTGATCATGCCTTGTTCTCTGTGTTGATCACAGAAAAAATACTGAAAGTACATAGAAAAGGTTAGTTTCATTCTTGTAGTAACTGAATTGTCAGGAATATAATTTTTCAGGATGTTATTACCCTGAATAGGCAAGCTTCTTACAAACATTGAGAGAAATGTAATTTGGGAAGGCAGGGTACTTGCAATTGGCAATAAACTAATCAGGTAAGGCAAGATCCTTATTTTAGCTATATTGGCTATGCGCCATAAATAAATACAGTAGCAATTTGTCTCATCTCACTAGCTGTCTTGATTCAGTTGATTAAAGGCTATAAACTGACTTTAATTATATGTTGTAACAGTTGGTGTTTGGAGACCTAAATATTTGGGTCCATGTGGCAGCAGTTTGAGTCTCCATTGTAGAAAGGATCTGAAGAAGCTCTTAGTACTGCCCCGATTTCTAATTTCAGCCTTTTTTTTTTTAAAATCCATTTGCCTCCATATTTTTTTTCTTCATTTACACAGTTGTGATTCTTTTAGCTTGACTATTAAACCCTTTTTTTTCCTATCTTATTCCAGGTCCAGAGTTCAGTACAAGCACCAATTGAACCTAAGCCTTTTCTCTGCAAAGGTAGGATGTGGAAACTGAGATACATTTCAGGTATTTTTTGCTAAGATAATAAAACAGTAGGACATTTTATCCTTGCAGAGAAAGTAGATGCAAATATTAGACTTACACTTTTATAAAATGATTTGCGCCTTTTTTTTTTATTTTGAGTTCCTGGGAACTAATTAGGCAACTCCCAGTATCAGGTACTTAAGGCATCATTGACCTGTTCTTTGAATAGTTTATTATAATTTTCAATTAAATTAATTTTAATTAAATTTAAACTTTATTTTATTGTTTTATTTTGTGTTTAGTTACTGTGTTAAAAAGAGTAAATATTACTCTCTTGTCTATTCTTGTTGTTTAAGTGTTATTCTCCACAGCACTGTCTAAGTTATTATATTTTGTTTTCCTGATAAAAATTAGTCTAAATCCAGGTAAGATGAATATTCAAGGCAAAAGTAGATACCAAAGCTTGTTGTACTTAAATAAAAAATCGAAGCCAGATAATGGAAAATGGATATCCATTGTTTTATAAATTGTTGTGTTGCTGCTATTTAACTTGCTGGGTGGTTAAAATATGATACAATGCACATTCTTTAATTCTGCTTTGGAGCCTTTTGAAGAAAATGGATTTGAATTATTATAGTAGAGAAAGACCTTAAGTTGTCTTGAGACCACAGATTTTTCTAGCTACCTGATTAAACCAATATGACTGTTTTAATACCCTAGATAACTTAATGCACAGATCTAAATGGCCAGTTACTGAAGTCCAAGAAAATACTTCTGAGTCTGCTACCTACTTTTTATCATATTCAAACTTGATACTAGCCCAAACCTTAAAGTTTACTTTGGCTCTTGTTTTATTTCCAACTATTCGTGTCAGTATATGGCAGGAGTTTTCAATCTCTTTTGAGTTGTGAAGTCCTAAAAAATTTCAGTGGACTAGGAATTGCATTAGAGACATAGTTTAAGGACAAAGAATTAGTCCACCTGTCACAAAGTTAACATCAGTGCTTTAAAAGTGCTTTGGAGTAATTGAGTAGCTTTCAAATATATGTTTAATATATCTGAAATATAATACGATGATTCATATGACATACAGGCAATAGGAAATTTTGGGTGGAATAAATACAATTGTTTATCTCAAGAGTCTTTTTCTTACAGCAATTATACTCCCTAGAAGCAACCTTATAATAGTATTTTTGTATATTTTAATAGCTTGAAGTTTTTTACTAGTGTTTATATACTTAAAAGTCACATTTTTTCCTTTCTGTCATTTCCCTTCTCAGTATTTGTCCAAAAAGCTAATACATTTTTTCCTCCTTTCAGCTTAGTTTTATACTCAGTATTGAGAACATTTCCCTTCTTCACAAAACTTGGATATAAAAGTTAATTAAAATACATATTTCCAGTTTACCTGAAAAATATGTTTAAGCAAGAGCGATAATATCCTTTAGCTAACAATTGCCTTTTATATTCAACATCCTTCACTTGTTATTTTCAGGAACTGTGGATAGCCTCTAAAAAATCAATCCTTTGTTGCATATTTCTTTGTGAGCACAGATGCTTACAACGTCTATTGAGTGACTGTAAATAACATCATTTTTAATTAGAAATGTGCTGATTTAAAACTGCCTGCTCATCTTAGCTCCATCTTTTAGGTAACTGGAGCTGCTAATTACTTTCAAAAACCCAGGTCAAATGGTCAGTATCTGAATTCATTAACCACTCAGTAAAATATCTCTCTCCCTCTAAAAAAGAGGAAAACTTTACAAATATTTTTAAAGGTCAAATTTTGTGCTGCACTCTACCCATTGACTTTGTTCTTGGCAATAGAGCTGAGATTCTGTAGTAGTAATAATACACAAAAAGTTAATACTCTATAAATGAGTGGTTGGTAAACTAGCTCTGTTCTTTTGTGTTGGAAGACAGCAAAATGTATTCATAATTGTGTACATAAGCAGTAACCTTAAGGATCTCCATCCCTCTGAAACACATTCAAAACCAGTTCTTTCAGATTATTTCTGTACAATCTTTTATTTTTCAAGTATGTAAGAGAAAAATAAATACCAGTAGTAATCATCTCATGTAGACTACCAATTAATGTGTTCAAATAAGCATAAAAATTGGGTATAAAGCCCAGGTCTTTTAAACCATATCTTCTGACTGTCTGTGTGGGACACAATTTTTAAGGAAATGTTTTCTAGTTTTAATTTTTGAGAAAACAATTTGAAGCTATTGTAACTTTTTATCTTGCTGACAATACGGAAGTTGTCCATTTTAGATCTGTATTTTTATGTGATTGATATTGTTATGCACACAAATACTTTAGTAACAATTTTGTAAATGCAAACCACTGTATCTTGAAGCATAAGAATGGGCTGCCCACTGTGTGAAAAGTAATCATGCTTCTAATTCTTTGAAAATACGTTTGATATTGCAGTTAGTTTTCAAACAGCCATTTAAGTTGGTGAGCTGTTTACATTATTAACATGGTGTAGGACTTCTAATTTTGTGGTACTTCTTTCAGCTCTTCTTCATTTCTTGTTAAACTTTCTTCACTGCTTACCAGTAAAGTTCTATCTACTTTTGATACTTCTGTTGTAACTTAATCTTGGTTTCAAATATACTAGGCTGATATGGATTATATTCATGTCATCAATAAAGTAGTGTGAGGTTTTTCTTACTCTACTTGTGTGATGCTATAATTACATGCTGTTATAATGTAGTTAAGTTTTGTTCCTTATTGGTTCTCACATTATGCTTTACTATACAAATAGAAAAAATTCTTAATATCAAGTCTCTTATGACAGAAAAAGCAGCAATCCCTTATACTTTTTATATTTTTAAGGAGGAAGAATACACTCTACGTAGATTTGAACATACAGATATATTGCTTATTGAGGTATTTGTAATTTTAGTAGTTGAAGAAACAGGGTGCTTTTTTTTTTAGAAGCTAAGAGTGCTAAATATGCTCTTTCATAAAGCTTACTATAGAACAATGGTTTTATTTCATTTTACATTGACTGATGCCAGTAGGAGGGGAACGTATGTATTATTATGTAGTATTGCACACAAACTTATTTTGTGTTTGCTTGGAGTATATATATTTATATTTCTTTGGAAAAAAATGGTTCAGATAGCTCTTCAGACACAAGGAAACACTGTGAATAATGCTGTCTTCTTTCCTTTCTGAGTTACAAGCATGTTCAGTGTGACTCAAGCTGTGGTTGCTTAAACCATTCTACAATGCCCAAGAAGCAAGAATCATAGAATCATTTAGGTTGGAGAAGACCCCTAAGATCAAGTCCAGCTGTTAACCTAACACCTTCACCACTAAACCATGTCCTCAAGTGCTACATCAACATGCTTTTTGAGCAGTGAGTCCACCACTACCTCAAGCATCCTATTTCAATGCTTGACCACACTTTCAGTGAAGACATTTTTCCTAATGTTTTCCTAATATTGAATCTAAACCTCCCCTAGCATGTCGTGAGACCTTTGGTCTTATTGGTCTGTATTTGGTCAATATTGGTGCTTAAAACTTAGACAATCCAGATTGGTGTGATCAGCTCAGTTGGTGGTCCTCTTATTTTAGACCAGAACTGCCACTGTGTCTCAGCACAGCACATAGTAAAGGTCTTGGCAACAAATGGTCATCAGAATTCTATGGTATTTTGTGTCATAGCCAAATGCTAAATTCTGCTTTAGTTAATTCTTCATCCAGTTGATTATATTGGGGATGTTATAATTCATATCAACTAACAGCAAGAAGATCTTTTTTTGATACATTTTCCTTTTTGTGCATTAGACTATTGCATGTAATGGCTATTGAACAGGTGTGCATCAGAATAGACAAAATCATCCATCTATAGTGCAGTATGTAAAAAGCAAAATGCAATGCACTTTATTTTTGATTCAGATGAAAAAAGTTAGATTGCAAATTCATTAGTATTTATTACCATTTATATTAAATATCTATGCTAGCTGCATTTGTTGGTTCTGCAAACGGTGATGGAAAATAAGGCCATGCATATTCCTACAACAAAGCTGTTCATTGTATAATTTAGTTTTTAGCTGAGTCTGAACTTACTGCAGGTGAAAATAAGATGATCCAGATCTGTCAGCACTGATATACATGTAGGTGGTTCCATTATTATAATTTGTGAAATGCTCACAAGCTGTCTTTGTGAGGGTGCTTATATAGAGTAATGTATTAAAAAGAAGCAAGATGTTCTACCTTATGATGGCATTGCAGTTGTGCGGTTTGTGTAAAGTAAGCAAATGTTTCTAAAACACACATGAAAATTATTTGAAGAGGAAAATTGATTAGTATTATTTTATGGTTTTTTTGTGTAAGGTAATACTACGTACTTTAAGAAAAAAATTCCTGCTTTTTTTGTGACAGATATTTTTCAATTAAATGAACTGATAAGTATTTATAATCTAGATGCTCTTTTCATGAGTTGTGAGTTACTATAACAATAACACCACTATTCTTATAAGGAATACTGGTACTAGTTGCAGAACTGCTCCTGTCTTGAATAAAGAGTTGTATTAATACCAGTAGAATTTCTAGACTTTTTTCACTATTTTGAGAAGACCACCCTGCTTTTTTCAAGCTTTTCTTAAATTGTACTCTCAACTGTTGTTTAAATTTTCACTAATGAGCTTGTATAGTATGTGTAATAGGTGTTAGAACCAATCTACAACTGATGAAAATAAATTATTTTGAGGGGAAAAAAACCCACAACAAAACCCCACCAAAATTTTACTTCAAATATCTACATCTGATAAGCTTATTTTAAAAAAAAAAAGTATAATAATATGGTATAGCTGAATATAATCCAGTGCTTTATAAGCTGAATTTCAGTCTTCACCTCCCCACCGCATTCAGAACTTCAGAACCAAAGCAAAACTATGTTTATATTGTGAGGTTTTATTGAGAATGGCTGATATACTTAGAAAGAAACAGGTGAGTTTTTTGACTCATGGCCTTTTCACAATGTCATTCTGCTTCATTTACTTCCAGTGAAGCAAAAAGGAAAAAAACCCCTGAAATTACACCAGTTTAAGTATGTGCTCCTGTAACTGTAAGGAAATGTCATCTTGGGGCTCTCCTTGAGGTATGTGGTCCACATATGAATCCGTGTTTAATCTTGAATAATGGAAAATTACCAGCTCCATGATCCAATAAATTCTTTATGAAAAGAGAATGAGTTGTAGTCACCTAAAATATGATACAGAGTATTCCTAATGTGAAAAAATTGCTTGTATCAAAACAAGGAAGGTATTCCTCATTATGTGAAATTAAGGGCAAAAGTATAGTTTATCTTTCCCTGAAAACAAAATTCCTGCCCTCAAGCATAGTCAACTAAGTAAAAAATAAAGGTTGAAAAATAGCTTCCAATTGCGCAGCCCTTTTTATCTGTATGAAATGTGAGCATTGGAACCATCAAATTTTTGTATAAGTAGCAGCTCTGCTTTTCTCCTCTTTAGTTCTGGCCAGTGTGCCATTTTTGAGATATTCAAACAAAGAAACCACAAACCGCTAGTCACACCACAATACCAGCTTGTGTTTACATTTTCAGCTCTCCAGATCATGATCCTATTGAGTGCACATAGAGCGAGTGCGTGTACACGCGCCCATCCACCATCAGGAGAAACGAAACTGTAAACACAAGCTGGTATTTTGGTGAGGGCACACTAATATGGCGGTTGGTGGGGTCAGAAGGTGGAGGGTGAATTATGGATCCAGAATTTCCTTGTATTTTTAAGTCAGGCTGCTTGCACAGTAGCTGCTTTTCAAAATGAAATGTTCAGTTGTTTTATAAGACTAGGGCCTAGTTTCGTTAATTTTAAACTACGCATTCAGACTTGAAAGATGATGGATGAAAGCCCTAATGCTTGACAGACTTAAACTGGACAATGAATTATAGGGAGTTCTGCTTCCATGAGTGGAGGGTGGGCAAGAATGATCTCACAGTTACTACCATTTATGGAATTCTTTGCTGAACTATCTAGTGAATCATCTTGCTTAATATTAAGCTAAGCACTAAAGACATTGTTAAAAATATTATGGTGAGACAAAAGTGACTATCTTTAAATTTGCAGAATCTAAGATACATATTTGAATATAAACTCTTAAAATATAGAGCACTTGATGGGTAGAGTGTAGAGATGAAATGTATTTAATTAGACATCTCTAAGAACTTCGTTATATGTTGCTTAATTTAAATATGCCTGCAAGTCCCTATACTTTTTTTTTTTGTCTATGAAATAGTGTTATTTAACTAAAGCTAGAGTGCCTGAACAAAGCCTTCATCTGGAGAAGACTTGGTTTTGCTGCTTACAGATCAATTGTTGCCATTATGCTTTATGGAAATCTCATATTTGTGACCACGTGATGTTGATAAGCCTTCCTTACTGGCCCTTTGTAGCCATTTCATCCTACCACCCTCTCCAAGAAGAAGAGTATTCCTGAGGGGAAAGTTATATTGCTATTTTGGAAAACAGGACACAGGAATGCATGATAAAGCCATGGCACTAAGGAATAGAAGAGAGATAAGAACAAAAGGGAGACTGTTGTCTTCAGAAGGAAAATAGTCTCCCCCTAAAATCAAACTAGTCTGATAGCTTTTCCTATGGTGAAAACAAGCATGTCTTAGTTTTCAGTCCTGCTATCATATTAGCACATTGTGTTACCAACGGTATTTCTGAGCTCACTCCTTTAGGCGCTATATGCTGTTCTTTCTGCCTTAGTAGACATTTTAAAGCACTACTAAATAAATAAGAATCACAGATACTAAAATAGCTTTTTAATAAATCAATTGAAAATTTAATCCTCTAAAATAATAAAATGCAGATGTAATATTGTTTTTCTCAAAAACATATATCCATTGTTTTTAGTTGCAAGTCAGATTACTTAGCACATGATGTTCCTATTTATCTATCCTTAAAAAAAATTTGTGTGTTAGAGGGAGCATAGTACTGAAAAAATCCCAAACCATAGGCTTTGCTGTGAACTGTCTACACTTTATGGAAAACACATAACATCTTAGTTCTTAGTACAAATCTGGTTAAGCAGAGTGGAAGAAGGCTGTTTACCTGCACTTAAAAACTTGTGAAATCTGATATGTATATATTTTGAGCATTTGAAATTATTAACTAGAAGAGACTAAATAAAATAATTGCTTATCCTTATAATTAATGTGATCCTTTTGGAACAATAATATTCAGAAGACTGTAATTCAAACACAAGATCTGAAAAGATACTACAAAGCTTTGAAAGGAGTAAAATATCAGGCTGTTTAATGCGATTAAGTAAGTCTGAAACTGAGATATTTTCATCTGCACCATTAGATAGTTCATAGAACATCAGAGATGTATTACAGAAAGATCCAAAAAGGGATACATTTTCCTTCTTAAGGCTGTCAGATTTATGGTATTAAATCACTGATATTTTTTACAGGTAAGTTTTAAGTTATTTGTGCAAAAAATTTTGATTTAATTTAATAGAAGCTGAGATTCTCAATGAAATCCATCACATAATATTGAGAAATTTTCAGTAAAATCATGAGAATTAGCAAACAACTGAAAGCTTAATGAGTTAAAGCTGTACTAGAATGACTTGCTAGTTGGTGGTAGGTCTCATCTCACACTCTTGTCTAAATAAATGGTTGATAATCTTTTGTTTTAGCAAGTTTTTTTTCTGTCTTTTTTTTTTTTTTAAATTTAGCTCACCTTTCTTTCGTGCTGGAAGGCAACAAGGTGTGCCCCATTTTAGGGGTGACTTCCATGCATCTAGACTCACTGCTTATTTCTGTGGACCCTTCATCTCTCTCTGACCTCTCTATTCCTGGCCAGGGAGCCCGTCCAACAGCAAGAAAGAACTCACCTTTCAAAAAAGTGACCTAGCCTCTAGGGTAAGAGGTTTCTCCTTAGGTAGGGCAGAGCGATAGAGGTGCATCAGTACTGCAAAGAGATATAGTTGTGAGAGATCTGCTCAGCATTTTTCCCAGAACTTAAGAGAAAATTAGTTAGCAAGAAGTGATGACTGCAAATACTGCTGATATTTCTCCCATATCTGTGTTTTACAGTAGTAGGTTTTTTACTACATTTTTCTCTAAGTTTTGTTACTAAGAAATCTTTTCCATCCAATCCATAATATTTTGATTTATGGCTTCATAAATTTTACTTAAAAAATTCTTCAATTATTATGGTGTCATATAAACAAACATTAGACTAAAACATTAGACCACTAAAATAATATAGCTGCAGTAGTAACTATAACTGTATCTTTATTAGTATTATACAGCTGCAGTCCTGTTTTTTAATATAAATTGCTTCTTTAACACAGAGCAGAAAAAAATTAGATTGGGAAGAGTTTATTTATGAATGCCACATCTGAGAGAATTGGCAGAGATCAGTCACTCTTTAATTCCAGTTTAAAATGCATCAAAGATAAAAAGCCTAATACTAAACTAATAAGAAGAAAATTCCTATATCTGATATGCAATTGAATGATTGGTGTAAATAGGAACGACGAAGCCAAATCCCACCTGTAGACATTTTTGCCTTCTGCCAACACTCTGCTATGACAGTTTTGCTATATTTATTAATAAAAATAATTATTAGCATAATTTTTAACTGTCAAACTGTGGATTGTCTTTCATATTTGCTATGTATGTGTTGCATATGTTTTAATGCAATATAAAGGAGAAAACTTTTTTAAGTTTTATCTCTTTACGTAATTCAGATTTAATATTCAAATTTAGCAGCAGTACTGAAAATATTCACAAAAATTCACACCCAATATTAGATTACTTTCAGAACTATTTAAATGGAAAATTTATTCCAAAAGATCTATTCTTATTTTAAAATGCTTTTACTGACATTTCAAGGTAATGTGATGCATATTTGCACACAGAAAACTGTAAAACATTTTTAAAATTCATAGGTTTGCGTTTACAATTAAATGTTTTAAAACTATTCTTTAAATGGTCAGATTAAATCTTGCATAGGTAAAACTCAGTTCAGCATCAAGTATAATCAGCTGGTAGGCTCACATGAGGTATGCCAAGTGGCTGAAAATACAGTAGATGAAGTAAGTTACTATTACTATTACTATCACTGTAATTGATCTGCTTGGGTTTCTTTTTCTTGGAGGAGGAGTATGGATTGACTTGCCTTATGTTTGTTTTGAGGAAGTTCCTTCAGAATTAGATCTTATTTACAGTAAACCCAAGACTGTGGTTCCACTGAAGCTGAAGCCAATCTAAATGTTGATTGCTGCAAACCCTACTTTTGGCCATATGTTACCATCGCTTTTCCTTGAGCTCTCTTTGCCGTGCTCTTCTCCAGCATTTTCATTGGCACCTTCATTCATCTGACTTTAAACTGAATGTCTTGTGGCTCAATGGCCTATTACTAGTCCAGAGAAGTATATTTCGTGGGATTTTTTTTCTGTCTGTCTGTCTCCTCCATGGGAGCAGATCGATACCTATGCCAGGGAAGCATGCAACCAGGTTTGGGAACAAAACAGAAGCTGGATAATTTCTTTTGATAGGAGCTTAATTTAGACCAGTCCAGTGGTATTGTGAGGCTGCCCCCTGAATGGTATTCTGCCGTGAAACAGCTCATCTCTGTGGTGGGGACACAGTGGTGTCCAAACACTACTGCTGATGCAAGAGAGAAAGCAGAAACACTTAGCACAAAACACAGTGGCAGCTCTGATGTACAGCAGTTCAAAGTGTCATGAAACTGCAGCTTTAACTAATGAAATTGCATAGTTGGCTACATGTTGCTTAGGAATTGTCAGAATAGGTTAGCCTTTAATTAAAAACAATGTCATGTTTATAATTAAACAGAAATAGTGTAGTAATGGTCAAATGTGTTAATTCAGGATGGCACATTAGAACAATTTAAAATTAGTCTTGTGACTTTTTTAAGTTATTGTACAATTATTGTTCATAAGTATTATTAATAATGTTTTATAAATATTTAAGAATGGGAATCTGAACCTGATTTCTTTCACATCCACGAAAGTTCTGTTTCTCAGTGCAGTATTTTACATACTTACAAATTCCCTAAAACTCATGAGTGATGACATCTTACTATAAAATCGGTCCTTAGCTATGTGTTATAGCAAGAGACCCCAGCAGATTTTAAGCATTTAGATCTGTCTTCCATCAGACTTTCTTCTTCTTTAGGAATGTCCTGTTATTGCACCAATTATTCCAAGACTAGCAGTACTTCTAAAGTGATACACAGAACCTTTAAAAAAATTAAAATATAAAGAATTACTTCCAAAGTATATCCAAAAAGAAACTCAGTAGCTTAATTTGTATCATATTAGATGTGCAGTATTCCATCGTTTTAATTATCCTGAAGCATTGTATCTAAATAGTATTAATGAGGTTAATATCCATAAGAAGACAGATTTAGAATCTCATTGCTAAAACTGGTCAAATAATTCATAATGAATTATTCACCTTGTTTTTTTCATGAACTCTTGGTGAACAGATTGTGATTTTCTCAGAAGGATTAATTATTCAAAGTTATTCACCAAAAAACTTAATAATTCTTGGGCTCAGTTTCTTGGTGAGCAATATATTGTGAACATCTGACCATCTCCAGTATTGCAGATCATACAAAAGTGCGATTTTTTCTACTGTGACCTTTTCCAATCAATTCAGGTCTCTCTGAGGAGAAATGTTTGTAATACTCTTTTTTTCTCATGCCATTTAGGGAACTGCCTCTTTAAATCTGACAGAGACATACAGTAGCAGTCCTACAACTAATACAATGTTGTTCTTGCCTTTCAGTTAGTAAGTACTGTATGCTGTATTATGCCTTTACCTAATTTCCCATTGTTTACGCTTTAAGAGATGATTAATTGCCGGTTCTGTATGGATGCTTTGGCTTTATATGTTGAATTGTACATTCTAAATTTTCTTAGAACTCTTGCTGAAAATATTCTGTGTAATTGAACGATATTGTAACTTGCTTATCTAAACCAAGTGAATTAATTTTAATGTTTTAATATTATCTGTTTACTATTCTGTAGTGATTTATTCATCTCTCAAATATGAAAGTTAGCAATCTCCACTGTGATCTCTTCACTGTCCGCAAAAACATCTTCAGTGAAATGGCTAGAGTTGCTGGAATAGTCAAGGATAAGCCATATTTTGCAAATATTGTCTAGAAGCGTTGGTTCTGTCCCACCTCAATTTCTCAATTTCTCTCTTTCTTTTCTCTCTTTCTTTTCTTTCTCTCTTTCTTTCTCTCTTTCTCTCTTTCTCTCTTTCTCTCTTTCTCTCTTTCTCTCTTTCTCTCTTTCTCTCTTTCTCTCTTTCTCTCTTTCTCTCTTTCTCTCTTTCTCTCTTTCTCTCTTTCTCTCTTTCTCTCTTTCTCTCTTTCTCTCTTTCTCTCTTTCTCTCTTTCTCTCTTTCTCTCTTTCTCTCTTTCTCTCTTTCTCTCTTTCTCTCTTTCTCTCTTTCTCTCTTTCTCTCTTTCTCTCTTTCTCTCTTTCTCTCTTTCTCTCTTTCTCTCTTTCTCTCTTTCTCTCTTTCTCTCTTTCTCTCTTTCTCTCTTTCTCTCTTTCTCTCTTTCTCTCTTTCTCTCTTTCTCTCTTTCTCTCTTTCTCTCTTTCTCTCTTTCTCTCTTTCTCTCTTTCTCTCTTTCTCTCTTTCTCTCTTTCTCTCTTTCTCTCTTTCTCTCTTTCTCTCTTTCTCTCTTTCTCTCTTTCTCTCTTTCTCTCTTTCTCTCTTTCTCTCTTTCTCTCTTTCTCTCTTTCTCTCTTTCTCTCTTTCTCTCTTTCTCTCTTTCTCTCTTTCTCTCTTTCTCTCTTTCTCTCTTTCTCTCTTTCTCTCTTTCTCTCTTTCTCTCTTTCTCTCTTTCTCTCTTTCTCTCTTTCTCTCTTTCTCTCTTTCTCTCTTTCTCTCTTTCTCTCTTTCTCTCTTTCTCTCTTTCTCTCTTTCTCTCTTTCTCTCTTTCTCTCTTTCTCTCTTTCTCTCTTTCTCTCTTTCTCTCTTTCTCTCTTTCTCTCTTTCTCTCTTTCTCTCTTTCTCTCTTTCTCTCTTTCTCTCTTTCTCTCTTTCTCTCTTTCTCTCTTTCTCTCTTTCTCTCTTTCTCTCTTTCTCTCTTTCTCTCTTTCTCTCTTTCTCTCTTTCTCTCTTTCTCTCTTTCTCTCTTTCTCTCTTTCTCTCTTTCTCTCTTTCTCTCTTTCTTTCTTTCTTTCTATCTTTCTTTCTTTCCTTCCTCTCTTTTCTCTCTCTCTTTCTCTTTCACTCAAAATCCAGTTCTGAAAGTTGACTCTCACTGAGGAGCAATTCTGTCTTCCAAGGAGGCTATATTGTAAAGAATGTTCCCATGGCTCTTCTTTTACAGAATTCTCCTTTGTTATTGTTGTTGGTTTTGGTTTTCATTTTAAATGTGATAGGTAATTTGGTCTACAGTGGTCAAATCACATCCTTCAAATGCAACAATATAGTATCACCTTTTAACATTGGGATATTCTGTATTACTAAAATGCATAAACTTTTTAAAGAAACAAAAGTAAGAAAAGAGTCTTTTGCATTGGTCTCTCAAATCAAATGGAAATAGCCAACAGAGGTAGCCTACTGGCACTGTGACTCTTCTTTTACCATCACATTTAACTAATCTCTTTTCTTCTTCAACCTTTGCTGTTCAAAGCTTCTCTTTAGTAATGCATGGAGAATGTACTTGTAAAAGTACATTCAATTATCTTCTGCCCCAAGGAACTGCTGTAAAAGTTGAAGGATTGATTTCTACAACGCAACACAAAAATTGGTACTGGTTTGGTGGACAACAGTCTGAAATTCACTGTGAATGGTTTGTCTTTCTTACCTGTTGTCTCAGGACCATGGAAAAGAGTCCAATAATGAAATATTAGAATACTCAAAGTGAAAAGCAGTTCAATTAACAGTAAAATTAATTTGTTATAGTTCTGCTTCCTGTATCCTCCTACCTACACCCATCTTCTCAGTATCCCAAGTGATCCTGAGGTTACTGCTATATCCTAAAACCCCCGAGACATCCTCTGCTCCTCTAATGGGACATCCCCAGAATGTTTTTGGCTTTTCCCCTAACCTTTAGTTTTGAATTCTGTCCAGCTAGGTAAGAGATATCACATGGTGAGACTGGTCCAGGAGCTCGTGTAGGTGTTTTGATCAACCAACTGTTGCCAAATAGAGCAAATAATGTTTGACTTCTTTGTGCCTTTCACACAATATTAGTAGGGTTATTCTTATTTGTAAAAATGGGGGGGAAGACAGTACCTTAATGTGTATTTCTCAGTCAAATTGGTTGAACTTTGCCAACAGATTTAAAAATTATGAGGAGATAGGCCATAAACCCCACTTTTTCTTTATTTTGTCTGAAGACCAGAATTTAAAAAACCGCTATGGCATTATCTCCTAAAGGGAGCAGAGTACGCAGAAAATAAAAAAATATTGCTGTTTGCACAGTTGTATGTGTACTTATATCTAATGCAAGTGTTCCCAGATAACAATTATGTGGAAACCATACCCAAAGTTGAGAGAGGTTGTGTTCCACAAGTCCAGATGTCACTGAAATCTCCAAGCAGTACATGCAGTTGTATAGCACCACATGTTTTCCAGTACACAGTTTTAAGCAAGTGAGGTCAGGATGAAGGCCCAAACCATGTTCTCCTTAATACAGAAAATAATCTCATTATTTTTGTTCTGAACTTCGTGGATATGGATACATGAAACTGTAAAGATCAGAATTATTTTGATTAGGTTATACCTTACATGGTTTGAAATTATGTGTTCAACATTACCTAGGCCTGTTCTTTAAATTTAGCTGATTAATGAGAATTTTGTAATCATTAAAACAGAAGAAGCAAAGGATTTGTGTGAATGCAAAATATTTTACTTATATATACACAAACATATATATTATTGAGAAGGCTTGGAGGCCATTCTTTGTCCAAACTAAAACTTGAAAAGCAAATAATTTGAGAAATGATCAGATCCTGTGATATTTTATACAAATTTTGGGATATTGATGTGGGTAAAAAGTATGAAGCTTTAAAACAAACTTAAACTACAGCACTTTTAAATAATGGCCTTGTTCTCTGTACTTGTGAGGAACTGGAGAAAATAAAAGAGTGGATCAACCAAGGTGTTTCAATCTGGAAAAAGGTATCACAAATGATAATCCAGACAAGCACTGAGATGGAAATCCATCTGAATATAGATATGCTTGTTGCATATCCTACAGATTTTCCTGTCTGCGTCCAGTTGAATTGATACTTCGGTCAAGCTTGTCTTCCTTTTGCTGCAGTCAACTTCAGGTGAGGGTTTGTATCATTCTGCATTTGGGATCCTGGTATTTCAAGAAAAATTGTCCCTCTCAAAGACGTTTTAAGAATCTGTGAAAATAAATGTGCATATATTCCAGCTCCAACTGAAAACCGGAACGTATGGATCTCTTTATGTGTCCGCTTTCCCCTAAGTTGTGTGCGATATCGATTTGATAATGGAATAGAACAGAGCAGAATTAACCTCTAAATCTAAACGTACATTCCTTGCCTGTCGGAATTCCCGGGTGCTGTTTGGAAAGCCGCAGTGGGACTGGGATGGGGAGAGGGGAGGGAGGGGCCGGCCGGGCGCGGGGCTGTCGCCTGTCCGCGCTCCGGGCTGGAGCTGCGCCGGGAGCGGGTCCGCCCGCAGCGCCCGAGGAAACAGCGCCTGGTTCCGCCGGAGCGCAGCGGCGAGGCGGGAACACGGCGGTGTTCCAACTGAGAGCGCAATTACCAAGTCAGAAAATGGAAGGGGATTTGTACCGGAGTGTATGCGGCCGCGGAAAAGGACGGCAGAAGTGGCGGTGGTCGGAGGCAGCTCCCGCCGCACGGCAGGCGCGGCACAAGCCGTGCCACGCAAACCCTTTACTGAAGCGCTTGCCTCTGGAGAGGAGCGAACTTTCTGGCCTGCCTTCGTGGAGAATCCTAATCCTGAAAACGATTAGATATTTAATTGTGAAAATCAGACTATTAAGAATTCACAGATTATCGAAAACATTAGTTAATCACCCCACGCCTGCCCTAGAAGAGACAGACATTGGGGAAAGCGCCGGGGACGGGCTGGTGTGAAATGCAGCAGCCTTGCAAAGCCTTTCCAGCTCCAGCCTCCTATTAAAAGAAAAGGATCATGTGAGGATCCTTTGAAAGGCAATGTTCTGACTAAAGCAAGCAACTGCATTAATTGGGATTCTTGTATTCATACATGCTGGGCTAAATAAAGCAAGCTGGTTTGCTGCGGCAGGCTGGGGAAAATATATAAAACTAATCCTTTCAATTACTTTGTAGGTGATTAGAGTATCCATAACAAATGCGCGGTCGTATGAGTCCTATTTAGCACGGAATATCTTTTCAGGGAACAGGACAAGCGTCCTAAACAAAACCCAAAATGACCTAACTCTTTTACTTCTCTTCTTTTTTTTCATTTTTTTTCTTTTTTTTT
>VXAY01005784.1:648813-686248 GCA_013399855.1 Oxyruncus cristatus | reverse complement strand
TTTTTTTTTTTTTTTTCTTTTTAACATTTGGTGGGGGGCGGAGGGAAGCGCGAACTACCACGCTTCCTTGCTTTCGAGAGTTACAGCTACAAGGTATCCCCCTTTTTTTTAAATCCCCTGAAGTTAACTTTCATGATGGAGACAAACTCGGCAGGACAACAAAGCTTTGATCTTTATGTGAAGGAAGATAGTAATAGAGTGAAAGTCTCTCCAGAGGGTAATTATTCTTTGGCCACTCAGGCAAGAAGTTCCCTGTCACTGTTAAGGTTAGTATTACGGTAGCTCTGCTATACTTTCCCATATTAAAAAAAACAACACACCCCCTCCAAGAAAAAAAAAAAAAACCAAAACACAAAAAGCCAAAACAAAACCCAAACCAAGGGGGAAAAAAAAAAAACCAAACCCCCCCCCAAACAAAAAAAAAACCAAAACACAAAAAGCCAAAACAAAACCCAAACCAAGGGGGAAAAAAAAAAACACCACCCCCCCCCCAAAACAAACAAAAACCAAAAAAACCCTCCCCAGAATGTTATACTATTAATTGCCAATTTGCATATGTGTGCAGCTGCTGTTTTGGCTCCGATCTTCCATCCGATAAGCTTGCTGGAGGTATCACAGAGCACTTGGCAGCTTTCCTATTTGAAAAGAAAGCCTTCCTAACTACAGAACAGCTGATAGTCTATCAGTGATAGACCCTGATGGCGTGAATTACAATTACACTACTTTTCACACTAAATCTGGGTGATAGCTACTTGGAAAGAAGTTTCATCATTTTTTACCACAAACTGGAAAAAGAATTACATGGTCATGCTGTGCTTTTAAAGGCAGTTTGGTTCACTTTTGTCTATTTAACACCTAATTCCGAGGAGTCCATAGGCATCTGGAGATCTGAACGTCGCGTAATGAATTCACTGTTTAGATGGGAGATTTTTTAAAACTACCTCAAATTACATTTATTAACAAGGCGAGCAGGAAGTGTTAGAGTTGTTAGACGCTTCATTTATTAAATAATTTGTGGATATTTTCAGTTGTCATATCCAGAGTCATGGGGGTTTACTTATTTTTTAATTAGCAATTCCAAAACAATGCTACCACAATTTAACAATTCATCACATAATCTGGGGCTGTTCAGTTCAGCCACTAATGCTAGATAATTCAGATTGTTATTTTGATCTGTTGATAACTCATTTTGTTGTGATAAGAGAACTGCTGCCATGAAATTAAATGGCATGATTTCCTATGGACCTTGTTGCGACCTAGAAGCGAACTATATCGTCTTCGTCTACAACTTTATACCTGGTATAGCAAAGCAATAGTAATTTTAAAATGTCACTTATTTGTTTTCTCACTTCATGATTAGTCCTTATTTTGCATTAGTGTGTTTTGATACACCACTGCGGAGGAGGCGAGGAGAAACGCAAGTGTCAAAGTAAATTTAATTGTACGAGAAAATCACCCACATTGCTGCCGAGGTCACAATGTCTAAACTTTTTCCTTTATATGTCAGAAAGTTAATTCAGTGAGGTGTTGTCCTGATAGTTAAATGTAGCTGCTTAAATATCTTAAAAAGGCATGGTGGAAAGCCTGACTCCTGACGTAGCTAACCTAACAGAAAATAGACTTTGTTTTCCTTTTTTAGTTGCTTGCTTTATTAGATTTCTCACTCTCGCAGATTATCCAAAAACTACCCATTGATTGATCGCCCGTAGAGCTGCATTTGGTGTAAAGAAAAACTTCACAGCTTTATTGGCTCCCAGGAGACAAAACAAACATAACAAGATATTCGTATTAATACAAACAATGCAACAAATGAGAAAACCATCACATTTAAATAAGACAGTAAAGTCAGTCCAGTGTACATCCCAGCCTCAGTTTCATGGCAGTTCAACTATTCACCAGCGCTCTCAGGCACGGGTCCCTGTGGGAGTCGCATTATTGCTCACAGCATCTCATCATTGTGAACAGTTAACCTAAGGAAATGCCACTGAATAAAACTTTAAGAACGCAGCTTAACGGTGTTTTACTGCAGCTTTGCAACTGCAAATGTAAAGGTTGAGATTAGTCTGTTCCTTAAAATATATTTCGAATGGGGTTTTTTTGTGTGTGTGCATGCTTGGACCTGGAAGCTGTTGCTCATTTTTTTTAGGGCATCACACATGTGATCTTAATAAGGTGTTTCTTTTGTGAAGAGAAAATGAGAAGATTTGAACTTTCTGCCATTTCTTCTGAAGACAAAGAAGGGGGCATGTTCCTTTAGCCTTCGTTAAAAAAAAAAATCCAAAAAACAGTTTTATTTTTAAAGAAAGAAACTTCCCCTCCCAGCACAAACACACCCACACACTCCACGAACATTTTGTTTAAAAGAAAGCTAATGCCCTCTTAGCTTCGTCTCAGAAATGTCACAAAAAGAAAGGTACTGGTTTTGAGGACAGCCACCTAGCAAGTCCACTCTGTTATTTCTTACAAAGTCATTAGCAGAAGACACAACCAGCCTGTTACATAGTAACATTTTCTTCACCAGCATTTTCTTATAATAACCATTTTCTTCACTCTTTAATGGAAAAGTCACTTAGGCCCAGTGGGAAATGCAGACCTTCTGAAATGCTTTGAGAGTCTTATAATCCATATCATCTTGCTACCCTCACGCAAAAGGCTAGGTAATTGCTCTTCTGCCATTCTGATGATACCTTTTTCTGGTGATCTCTGTGATAGACTGACTGAATCAAAGTGAAGCTGGATTTGGTGCCATATGATTCCCTTGAATCTCCTAAGAGATCTGACAAGTCTGAGAATTGTATCACCTTCCAGGTTTTGCATCCATTTTCCACGGGATGGCGAGACTGAAAACACTGAAGGGACTGCCTTTTGTTTCTAGGTTTGTACTGTCAGCGGGCATTTCTTAGCATACCTGCTATTCTACATGAAAGAAGGAACAAGCACACACTTAAGTAGTAACACTTAAAAAAGTAAAACGAAACTAACTTTATAAGAATTTGTAAAGCATACAGCATTTTCTTCTCTTAGAAGAGGCATTCACAGGTTACTGCACATCTTCAAAGAGTTGCACTTGCAATCATGGCATATAATGCCAACTTATCATGACACAAAGTAAATTTTAAAATGACAACTCTTAATACCTTGCAAAGGTGTAGGAAGATATTTCATAACGAACTGATGTAACATTTTATATTACTTTCCAGCTATGTATTCTTCACAAATTTTCTTGCCTGAAATGCATGTGTGTGTACACAAAATTATATGGAATAAAAACTTCGGAGAAATGCAGGGAGTAGTGCGGTCAAGGAGATTTCAGAAATCGTATATAAGAATGGAAGGAAGTATTAATGGTGGAAGTAAACCTGCTGTTCCTCTTCCGTGGGCAGAAGGGGGGTTAAACCTGGTGACTTTATGCTGGAAGACTTCTGTCATTCTTTGAATACTTAGGGACACTAAACTCCCTGAATAAAGAAATCAGATGAATCTGTTCTAATTAGGGATATTCCTGTTGCTACTGTCTTGTATCACTTGAGGCAACTGGGAATCTATAAGTAACAAGCTTATTTGATCTGTATTAACTGCAGTTAAATGGACACATGGATAAGAACTCTATTAAAAAATCAGTGTATGTGATTTTGGCTGCTGAGCCTCCGTGGGCTTTCACATCTCTGATGGCATGGAGCCCGAGGTTTCTCTCCAGTGATCCTATTGAGCTTGGACGTGGCTTTTACTACGCCCCCACCCTTATGTCCAGAGTTATGTACATGTTTCCACATATTAAAAATGTAGTCTACACTGCTCGGATTTACAACACTATCAAAGCCTTTTCAGAGGTATCCATCACCTCACTGTGTGAGCTCTGAACGGTATCACTCCAGACAGCTGGTTCCACTGGGCTGGTTCCGTACTGGCAGAGAACTCGCGTAAGTCTACAGTGATTTTTTTTTTTTTCATGCTCACTTCGCATTCTGTACCTCCTCCTACAATTACTGTAATCCCTTTAACCCCATAGAAACCTCCAGCAATCCACTGTTGATAAATTGGTAGGTCGGATGGCCTTTCACCTGGTTGTCACCGCTGGAAAAAGTGCTAATGGACATTTGTAGATAGGATTGTCACCCGACCAGAGGCTCAGTTTCTGCTGTGCAGGCACGGGCTTGTCACACAAAGGCTCGACTCCACACCCCGTCTGTCCGTATACTCTTTTATATGCACACTGACCCCAGGAGTAGTTGCTGTATTTTTTCAGGGCAACTGTTGTAAGCAGATGTTCTAACAGTCTCACAGTCCGCAATCTCAAGGACTTGCTTCATTCTATTATCCCCTGTACGTGGAGTAACCCCTGTACAGGAGGCTTGTGATGGCGAGAAGGGCAATTGATCAATTAAAACCAATAAGCAAACAAAAAAACCAACAAATCACCCCCCTCCCCAAACAGAAAAAAAAACCCCAAACATCAAACCCCAGTCATTATTTGTCACTCCTTTGCTGGTGGTCAATTATAAAGAGGAAACTTTGAATGACTGCGTGTCAGCAGTGTCAAGAGGAGCGGCAGTGCAGCTGTACGGGCTGCCTTGTTTCATCCGTCATTACCTAGCAAATGAGCCGACTAGCTTGTGGGCAGGTACAGAAGCACTGGCAGGCAAGCAAGGGAAGAGATTATTTTTGCATATCTCCTGTGAATCTCCAGGGAATTCAGTGGCGTTCCTTATCTCAAGTGCTCGTAATTAAGAGGATGGCATCTTTGGGCTGGAGAATTCCGGAGAAAATCATTTTCACAGCACCTAGAGGGCTTGATGTCGCGCTTGATGACAGATGGGAAACCTTTATGAAGGCTCTGTAACCTTTTGCCCTAAGAGACTGTACTTTTGACACTGCAGAATTGGGAGGATATAGATGTTTTTACTCGGGTGATAGTGTGGTGATTTTTTAAAACAACGAGCCATTTATTAAAGTATTTTAATGAACTATACAAACAGCGAAAGCCTAACAAAGCTTGTGTCACTGCTGAGAGCGAAAACATAACTATTAACTACAGAGTGTTTGGCTTATGGACACTTTTACATTGCACAGAAATAAGACATAGGAAAAGACTAGCAGATAAGATTTCATGCTTCATCTTTTCAGCTCGTAACCTCAGGAATGTCATGCCCCTTCCATTAATCCTTTTCTCGACTTAAAGATCCCTGTGAATATGAATAAAGTTGTATTTTAAAAACGAAAGAGAGAAAGAGAAAACAGGACTCATTCACATTCCGAGTCTGCTTTCTGTCTCACACGTATTACATTTCACAAAACAGATAGAAACAATAGAGCTTATTAAGAAAAACTTGTTTTGAATGGCAAATTAAGCATAATGAAAATACACACGTTTTTACAAGTAGTTATTTTTTCACCAATTGAATATTTTAAACCTTTCTAAACTATATACTTGTCTCTGCAAAACGTTTTTCTTTTAGCTCGTTTTCACCATATCACCTTGCTCTATGTGTCTATTTAAAATCTTTAATTCAGTCAGCTCAGAGACTTCTCTAAGCACAGCACCTTTTTCTGTGGCCGGGCAGTAGGCGATATGGGTGGCCTACCTAGCCTAGCTATTCATGAGCAATGTCAGTGTTGGTTTCCAGGCTGAACAGGATGATGCACGGATCAGTCCCACGCTAGGGCTTCTTGGACAGGAAAAAAAGTTATTATATGCGAGAAGATATCTCAGCATTCATCCTTGATGCAAATATCCTTTCAGTGCGGCATAAATCATCAAAATAGATATAATACTTTGCCAGTTTGGAAAATCATGTGAAAACAAGAAACAATCCAAGAATCTTTTAATGAAAAGTAAACTTGACTTAATGAAAACTCACTTCCCCCTTTCACACTTACATACAGTTAAAAAAACTCCCCAAAACAGATAATAACAAACACAAGTTTTTATCTCTATTCCCCATATCTCTAAATTCAGAAGCACATAAAAAAGGGCACAGAGTTTTTCTCAAATTTTGCTTTATCCTGTAAATTCTTTAAATCAGTCTTCCTGATATGCACAAACTTGTGTATCTAGTATAAAAAATATCTTAAAACATAAAGCACTCAAATTTCAAGCATTAAGGTGGACTACATTTTTCTATTTCTTAGGTATTGCAGCGATCTGGGAATTTATTTTTACAGCCTGAGATGTCAGTATGCCACAGAAGTATGAAAATCTCACCATCTGTATGCTCATGGACAATCTCATCAAGTACACTCAACGACAGACTTAGAATAACAAAATTTAAATGCTATTACTACCGCCTAGCCGTACATGCACTTAAATCTATTTTAAATAACATTCAACCTGAGTTATCATGCTGCCTACCTCAGGCCTCAATCAGTTTATTTCCTTTCAGTGTTTGCTCATCCTTGTGAATCCTGCTATAAACCAGGCACATGCTATTTGAAATAACATTTGTTAAATTAAACGTGAGGTTACACACAGATGCATATAATTTAATTTGGCCTGATGCTGATCCATAACAGTGAAGGTTCAAGAGTTGAGCAATGGCTTCACCTGGCACCTTACCTAATGTGCTGGGCAATGTCCTTCTGGATATGTGTTACTTGTCAGTGCCAGGAAACAAGGATATGTTTTAGTTGGAACTCTGTTATAGCAGACACTACATAGTTTAGATTAACTCCTTTCAGTAGTACAGCATCAATGTGTTATTGCCTTAACATAAAACATACAGATTATGTAAATCTGTAATAAATACTATTTTGAAGTGTATAGTAATCAAAAATCTTTCAGGGCAGGATGGAATGGAAACTGAGAAATATTGGAGAGTAAACATTCCAACGCTCATTCCTCTGCTTCTCCCTGGTAGAGCGGAGCACTCGCTGTAGCTGGGCTGCTAATGCTCCAGCCCTAGGGTTTGCCCTCTGAGTCCCGCAGAGCATAGACTTTCTGGGAAAACTAGGGCCAAAATGATCCCACACAAAGCATTTCCACTATATCTGCATTGTTTGTGAAAGAGAATGGTTTTTCTTGGTCTGAGGGAAGGCTAGGCCTTTTTGTACCTCCTTACAAGGTGCATTCTACGTGCGTGGAGACATTCAGGCTTGCAAGGCCAAGCAACCCAAGAGGCAAAAGGCAACGGTGGAAGAGAGGCTGTACCGCTCGCTTACTACGTGTTTAGCATCTCGGACTCAAATGCCGGTGCAGAGCTAAGAGGGCAACGGGGCCCCTGGAGTCCATCGGTAACTGGCACAGCTCTGCATTTCCCTCACCTTTGTGAGCCTAGTCTGCGGTGCGGCAGTAGATTGTCTCTTACCGGGCAACCTGCTGCGCTGCCGGCTATCGTCTGTCCTCTGGCCGGGATCAGGGCGCCAGGAGGGCAGCCCAGAGAACCCGCAAGACTTGTACAAAATGCTCCTCGCCTCTGCCCCTTGCGGGGACTCATACTGACGGGCTCCTGGCAGCCTGGGCGCCGAGGGCGAGGTCTGAAATCTGCCACTGCTACCCAGCAGCCTGCCAGGTCCCCCCGGGTGCCGCCAGCCCCGCTGAGCGGTCCCGCTGGAACTCTCTCTGGGTTACCACCCACGCCGGGTGCGGGGCCGCCTGCTGCGGAGGGGCCGGATCGCGTAGGGCTTGCCACGCGGCCAGCGAGAAGGAGGGATCGCGGCAGGCAGGCAGGCGGAGGGAAGGAAGGAAGGAGGCCGGGCTGATTAGCATGCAGCAGCGCTCGCAAGCCCGGCTCCATTGTTTTAACACCTCCCCTCTCCTCCGCGCCAATCTGTCACCGTTCAGCAGGCGAACGCTGCTGCCTCGAATGCTGCTCTTCTCAAATGAGACGGATAATTAGCTGCCCCGCACGAATGGCGCACTCTTCTCACCCCTGATTGCTATCACCTTCTTGCTCCTGGCAGTTTTGACACCTCGTAATCAGCCTGCTGCTTTTTCTCTTTTCTTTCCCTATTTCTGATTTCTTCTCCCCCTTCCTTCTTTTTTTTTTTCTTTTTTTTTTTTTTTAAATGCAATCCCAGTTGCCATTTGGATTGAGACTCCTCTGTTGAGTTAACCTTGCATGATTGCGGGGGAAAGGGGAATGTACGGTAGGGAGGGAAAGAAATCGCCTCCTCTGAGTCTCATCTGCTGAGTGAACCATGGGTGGGGGGAGAAGCATCTCAGCTTGATCCTCCAATGCTTTTGTTCGTAAGGGAGAATAGCCTCTCCTGAGCATCCTCTGAATTAATATTATCTTTGACGGGAAAGGATCGTGTGTTGAGCGACTCCTCCGCTCAGTTAGTGGAGAAAAGACTGCATTTCTGTTATCTAGTTAAATACAGCCATATGAGGAAGGGATTTCAGAAGTAAGTTCACAGGGCCAGGATGTTCCCTCTTCCTGCCGGTTAGGCAGGGAAGGACGGTAACTTCCTTAACACGAATTCACTGTTTCATGGGAGTTGGAAGAGAGATCTGATTGGAGTGCGAGATGGCAGAGGGAACTTCTTCCCTTCTGATTCTAGAGAAATAAGAGATCTCAGTTAATGCTCTGGTGATTTCTGCGAGATCTTAAAAAACAGAGGACTCGTGGAATCTGTCATAGGAGCGTTTTCCTCTCCTCTAACAAGCACTGACAGTCTAATTACTGGAGCTACGAGCAGCTGTCGAGTTAGCCGGAGAGACAGAGGAGCTACATGTGTTCTACCCGGCCGCCGGCACTGAGCCCTCGCAGCAGGCTGAGGCAGCCGTACCGCCGCAGCATCCCTCAGAGACTTCCCGATAGGGAACGGGAGCGGTTTTTCCTCGCTAGCGCTCGCGCGAACGCTGGCTGTAAGCAGGGGGGGTTCACGCGTCGCGCACCGTCAGCGCGGGGCGGGGTGACAAGTCAACTCGTATGGGAGCTCTGAAACTGCTCCAGCCCCGGGGCTGCCCCGGTAGGGGCTCCGCTGGTCCCGAGAGAGGAGGCATTCGGTAGTATACCTTGGCACGAGCTTCCTGCTCTTCCTTTCCTCTCAAGCTCCTACCACCATATTTAATATTTTTAATGAAATTCTACTTCCCATTTGGATTCAACCTCCTCTTGTGTGGAAGAGGGAGTGGAGGGGAGGAATACTGAGCCTCCTCTGGTGAGTGTAATAAAGCAGATGTCCGTGCTGGCAGCAACAGCCTCCTCCAGGAAAGCTGTATAAATGGGGCCCACTCAGGGACTGCACTCGCCTCCCACTTCGAATAGCTCACAACTGCTTAGCGTGAGATTTATTTATTTATTTAAAAACCAGACTGGTGCCCCTCGCAGTGGTCTGATCGGTGAGCCTATCTCGATGCCCTCAGGCAGCAACAGTTTTACGCACGCAGGATTAAACGGCTTCCTAAGACGCCGCACTAGGCAGGAGCTCTCACAGTGGGAGATGGATTGGGTTCTGCTGGACGTCGAGATTTTGGTCAACCGTGTTCCCCCCCCTTCCTGTCTCCCTCTCCGCTCTGCCCCGGCTAGAGGGGACCCCAGGCTGCCTCCAGCAACAAAAGCCGTGGCCCCGCGCGGGTACTCGGGCTCGGCACAGCACTCCCAGCTCTGCCAGCACAAGGGCTCTTGGGGAAAACGCATCCACGCTTGGAGGGCGGGGGAGAAAAACAGATGACTTTATTTTCTTCAAAGGTGATTCGCAGTTTGTTCATCTCTTAATAACGTGAGCTTCTGAGCTCGAATTTCACGGTTGAGAGGACGAGTCAGTGTTGTGTGTCGGACTGGATGGAGATGTGCGAATCCTCTTCTCTCCTCCCAAGCCTGAAACTTCTGCCTCTCCCGGGAACCACCCCCAGCCGTGCTCTCTGGGGAGGTACTTCACACACCGCCCGGCGAGTCCAGGCCCGAACATCGCTTCTTCAGCGCTGGCGACCGGCGCGGGTAGAGAGCTCTGAACAGTAACAAACTCTTTCTCCAGGTCATGTAGCAGACATGCACTGTTTATTACAGTACACTCTGTTGATAGCCCGTCACAAACATGACATGTTTAAAATAGAGAAAATAATTGCAGAAAAATCCATTTCTAAAAATTACGCAGGTGTTAATTCCTCCAGAAATTTCTCACCTGCGAACAAATCTTTAAAAAGAGAAAGTGTTGTGCTTTGCTGCTATGAAAATCTTAATGCTAATTATCAAATATCAGGACTAAACCTTATATGCAGTTCAAATGCAAAAAGCAAGCACCCTTTATCATTAATTTAAAATATCTGGTACCCCCCTACTTTTTAACTTGATATCAAGAAATCCAGAAAATGTGCAAACTTTACCAGACTGCAATGTTTCAACTAAACACAAATTTTAATTACATTGAGAAAGCCGCTAAGCATACTCAGGTTAAAAATGAAGTCACTGAGATTTGGCTGATTAGGTTTTTGCCTTTGCTTTCTAGTCTGTACCAGACTTGAGTGATCTTTCATAGCAGACCACAAGAAAAGGCAAATAATATTTGGTACTATTAAATTTAGAGAAAGTTTAACCTTTTCTATCCTTCATACTAATATAATCTTTTTCCTGAAAGCATTTATAGTATTTATTAGTGCTAGAAAGGTATGCAAACAAGACAAGTATTTTTTTTTAATAACACGTAACAGATATTCACAAAATCATTACTGTTACATTTTCACAAAAGGATCATTTATGTGCTGTTTTTGATTACTCTCTAGCAAACAGTTGTTCTGGAAAAGTCAAGCATTCATTTTTGTTACTAGTGAACAAGCCTATTCTAATTTTGGCATGCCTGGCATTAGGTTCCCGTGATAATTTTATAAGAATCTGAATGAGGAGGTTCACTACTTTAAGTTAAATTTGGAAATTTTATAATGGAAATGAAAAATGAGAGCCTATTTCTCTTTCTGTTTACTTCAGGAGAACATAATTACATCATTGGATACTGTGAAAAAAATCCTAGCATTACACCAATTTTGGCAGTCATATTAAGGCATTAATCCTGCAAGTCTACACTTACAAATATAATCATGACTTTGGGCCTATCAGGGAAAGATTAATCGGGAAAAAAAAGTGTTTGACATCAGTCTTGAAGTTAATAGCGAAGCATAACAAGCAATAATGTGCATTACAGTACTGAGTGACTTAGTTCATTTTACCTTGTCAAAAGACAACTAGAAATGTGCTTATCTGACAAACAATTTCAGTCATGAGTTCTTGTTACAAGAAGTCTTAATTCTTAAATTCTTAGCGTGTCTATTGAATAAAAAAAGTATGCAAAACGAGTGAACCATTGAATTCTCATACATTAAGACTGTACTTTAAAGTGGGAATTCAGATGACGAAGAAAATCTTCCTTAGATGTTGGAGATGGTGGGAAAACTTCTCGACAGAATTCACATATTCCACACTGATTCAGTTCAGAGTCTGCATATGCTTGTGCCAGCAAATCATTGTCTTGAGGCTGCCAAATGAGCTAGAAGAAACAGAAAATTATTATTGCTGTGGTTTACAATGTGGTTTACATTATGCGGTAGCTTATATTTATTAAAAAAAATACCTGTCTCTTTAAACTAGGTATCCTTTACACCTGCCTCACCAGAGACATTAACTAGAGAGTTCTCATTTAGAAAAAAACAAGACAGGACTTAGGTTTTTTAAGTTCTGTAAACGCACTATCCTTGCAAATACTTAAAATACCTTGGTGTCTATTAATGATAAATACTGCTACAAGCAATAGTCTGTAATACCAGTCTGATACATATTAAAGTTTTTCTTTAACTTTGCATTTCGGTATTCTACTGTAGAAGTCATAGTACACAACAGCCATTCAACAGAAATGAGAAAATTTATTTTTTACCTCAGAATAAAATGTTTCTTGTACAGAGTTAATATGATTAATATTTTATCTCCATTCTTACTGACATATAACTAGCTTCCAGTTTACTTACAAAATTACTAGAGCAATATCATGTGGCTTAAGGTACTTATTTGCTGACTGTCTTTTAGTGTAAATGTGTCTCACATAATCTGGTTTGGGATTCCTTTTGCCATGGCAGCATCAAACTTGCTGGGACCATCTGAATATATATCCGTGCATACAGGCAATTCTGTGAACTATGCTGTATTGGGTTCAGCAGCCACACTGCTCTTGGTCCCTGAGCTAGTTAGTTTAAAGCCTGCAAGTCAGTTATCTGACGTTGGGATTCAAGGCACTTAAGTCTGGAGACCAAGTGTGCACTATTTAGAATCATACCAACTAGGAATCAAAAAGTCTTCCATCAATTTTCACACTAAAGTTAAAAATTCAGTTTCGTTACTTTAATATTAGCAACACAAGATCAAATAAATAGTTATGTTATATGGCCAGGACAATCAGGTTTTGAGTAAATGGAAAACCAAATGGATACTGCTGTGACTGCAAAGTAGACAGAATGACAGCAAGCTGGTATGAGCTCTATGTGGGGATGGAACTTAGAAGAGCACCCTACAGGGGTTTTTTTTGGCTCAGTTTTCTTCCCTCTTGCTTCACTTGCACATGGAAAGGCAAGCAAGAATACTTTAGAAAGCAGTTTCTTTAGAAGTTTTAAATTTCTTGCTACTGATACTTACCCAAGATTTTTAATTTTCAGCTCTTCCAATTTCATCGTGTCAAATAGTTAGAATCTATTCTTTATTCCTCCCATGGTAAACCACTGCATAACTCACCTGGCTTTCATTGTGGTTTAACCTTCTTTTTAAACCACCCTAAACTTGGGAGTCAATTTCCTGCCTATTCGGTATTTAAACAGTGTTTAGCTTATCACACAGCAATAGCAGACTTACTGTCTTTCATTATGGTCAGCAATCCATATAATTAAATTGACTAATTAGTAATTAAGTGCAATCACACCATTTTTTTTCAGCTCAAAGAGTCTACTTATAGTATGTTGCTGGTGTAAATTGCATATTAAATCTATCTAGACACTGAGACACTTAAACGTAAGTTAACACACTTAAACACACCACATAAATGTGTTTAGAATTACTTGGTTCTGATATCTTCTGATGCAAAGCATTTTTTGAAAAAAAGAAAATAATATTGTAAAAATACTATTTCTCATTTTGGAAGCACAGCAAGGGGAGGTACTCATCCAGCAACTCACAGATGCAGGCACTTAACTTCCATTTCTTTCTTTGAGTGCTAAGCATGTACTTAATATTGTTTTCAGAATAGGGGAACTATTTAAGCAGGTGTTCCATTTCAAAAACATCAATATTCAGATTAAGATTAATAGACTATTGATTTGCTTTTAAAATCATGAACATACTTAGAAAAATTTCTGGTGGAAACAACCCCCTCAAACTGCAGGTAAATACAGATAAACACGTGCATCTATATGAAAGTCTCAGTTAGATGTAGTCTGCAAAATCCTAGGTTCACTAATATCCATGTTTATTTTAATCTGCTGCTCTTTTCAGTCACGTTTTTTTTTTTTTTTAAACTACATCCTAAGAAAACAGTACTGAGTTTTTAGATTTAGTATCCACATAGAAGGAAAGAGCTAAATTTATTACACCAACTGAGAGCAGTTCCAAGAACTTACTGTTGCCAAATCTACTGCATTTATGGGGTTTTCCATTTTATAAGTTAACATATGTAGTAAATACTTGAAAGTTTTATCTACGCTAGAAAAAAAAAAAGAGGTATGTTATTCCTTCCTATTGGAGCTTCACCACTGGAAGGGATTAAAGAAGCTGTAAGCAGCATAACTACCCTTAGAAAGGTGGTAAAAATACTAAGAACAAGTTTATACATAAATTTTGCTAAGGTTAACACAATGGAAAGGGCATGTATACAAGTAACTTTTAAAAAAAATTATTCTTTTAATCTACATATATATTATCTGTGAATCAAATCATTAGCACAGTTAACAGTCAGAAAATATTTCTATTGCTGAGTCCAATTCAGCAAAAATATTTAAAAACCTACTTTGAATGCTGCTGAATAAAGGTGATGGATCTTTAAATACTGATATACACAGATGTACATTTAATGGATTCAAAAGTAATATTGGCTTGTTTTGAACAAGCTTTTAGATAAGATATAACATTTTAATCAATGCAGTGCTATGTAGATATGACTTAAAAATACTGAAACAGTTCACCATTAGCTTTCTTTTTCTCTGAGAGTTAGCATTAGTACATTTTTCTCCACAAAGTAGATCATTCACATTTTAAATGATGGCTCCAAATTAATTTCCTTATTTTGCAGAAATACCAATGATCAAAGACTTATTGCTATTCAACCACTGTTCTGTACTTTTTAAGCTGCACACTCCCCTATCAATTTATAACCACACACCAGCTGTTTCACTTGCTGTAATGTACAATGCAGGGTGCCATCTATTGAAAAATGAATACACATCTAACTACTAAAAGAACAAGCTGGAGAGGGAATACAGGAAAAGAGGATAGTAACAAGCAATGGAGTGAATGCTTCACAGCTCCACAGCAATTCTGCCAGCAATAAAACAAATGTTTTAATTTGTTCAATTCAGTTGCACCTTGAATGAGGACCCAATGAAAAATAAAGAACAATAAAAGCTGTGATTAATAAGTTACTACAGAATTGAGATCTCCTATATTACAAATAGATATTTAAAACATCTTTTGAAAAACCAGGCTTATAGTTTAAAATACAATGATGAAGAACAGCAAACTTTCCGTGCTTTAAAATTTTCATGCAAAACTTGTTTGTGATAGAAAATTAAACTAGACTGAGTAAATTTTAGGAGAAGAAAACATCAAAGCTATCACGTCCTACAGACACTTTCCACATGCTAGTTTTGCATGTCATGCAGTGGCCAAATGGAGATGCAAAGCTCTTCTGCTGCACGTACCTTGTCATTAGAAAAGAACACAAAACTAGACCAATTTAAATAGTAAAAATATCTGAAATCCAGGCTCAGAGAATTCCTAAATATCACTATTTGCTTATTCTTGAAAATCTGTCCTTTCACAAGGTGTGAGAAAGGCCACCAAAAAACCCAACCAACCATCAACCAACCAAATCAGTCTATAAAACCCCATAATTTTGCCAGCTATCAGCTGAGATAGGATGTCACACAAAAGAAGCAAAGTATTTGGAGTTGTGCATGTCAGAACCTGCCAACATGCTTTTCTGCATTACAACAACTGGACCTCGTTTTCAGAAGCTCCCATGGACTTCAAGCTACAACTGAAATTCAAACCCAAATTACCTACATAAACCTAAAATAAAGTATTTTAGTGAACTTTCCTTCATTTGAGAAAATGTTTTCCTGTTATGATGAAATAATTTAAGTTTTCTTAGAGAGGAGGAATAGGGTGTTGTTTATACTTCAGATTGAGACAAAAAGTAGCATAGTAGAAGTATTTATCTGTTCAGCTTTTTAATTAGTCCATTTTTCATACTTTCCGCTGTACCTGAAAAACAATTAAAACAAATTTGTGCCCTATTCAACTGAGATCAAGGGTAGAAAGAAAGCAATCTAGGGGGCAATTTAGGATTAAAGACAGCTTTGAAATAGATATAGAAGCAATTAATATCGAGATGAACTGAAATTTGTACAAGCATCCAGTGCCCGTGTCTGCTTAAATTCCTGCCCTTTCACTGGAAAAGTGACTTGTATACATATACCAGTATTAGGAAGAAGAACTGACAAGAGATATTGTCTTAAAAAAAAGACTGATGAATATAGAATATATTAATCCTGTCTCAAAGCTCTTTGAAAAGTGTGCATCTGAATCATTACCATTTTTTGAAATGTACACTATTTATAGATAGATACCTGATGAGGGCCTCTGATGGTTGTTCCAGCAGCTTCTAAAGAAAAAATTGCTTCAGGTACACCCTGGTTTGTGTGTTTAGGTACAAATGTGAAACCACTGTCTGTTGTTTTTAAACATGGTTTGTCATGGATATTTTCTATAGGCACGTTTGCATGATTTGAGGGGTTTGTTTTGTCAACAGTAGTTAAGCTTTGTAAAGCTGAGGTCATGAGATCAATGCCATGAGCTTCAAATGAGTTAGGTTCCAATTTACTGAGGTTAGCAGCACGGTCTCTGTGCTCCAGGTTAAAATGATGATCTTGAAGCATCTTTTCAGCTATACCAGTACAAGAAACTGTTGGTTTTTCCTGAGTGCTCTGCAAGAAAGCAGAGTCATTGTCTGTAGGTGGAAACTTGACATTAAATTTAGAAAGTGATTCTACAGAGTTGTTGTCCTCATCTTGGCCCACTCCTCTTGGTGTGATAGATGTGATGCATGATGCACCTCTATTTATATCCTTTATAACCCGAGGCTTAAAAAGCTCTTCTGCTTGTTCATCAGTTTTATCAGTACACTGTATCGGCATGGAAAACTGTATTTCTGTGAAGAAAGAATGAAGAAAACATTAAATAGTCCATTGAAGTATAGTTATTAAAGATGTGGTGTTGGGGGTATTTTTCCTGAGGGGTTTTTGATCTTCCTTGTTGGCTTTTTTTAACTGTTACTTTTTTCTCTTTAAAATCAGATTGAATTCTCTTTTACAAACACGAGCTCTGACACAAAAACTATCGGAACAGAATAAAAGGAAATAATTATGTTCTAGTAATTCTATTTCTGTTTGATTTATGGCTGCAAACATTTTCATTTTATTGAAAATTATGTTGTCCCATACTCTTAACACATACTTGCATAAATTTACTGAAGTGTTCTGGCAGAAATAGAAGCTGGAACCTAAACCATTTCACACAGTGCCAAGAACATGCTAGGCACCATGAGCACGATTTTAGAAGGTATTCAGGTACCAAACTCCCACTGGTTTCCAAATTAGTTAAATATTTAAACTGAATAACTATTCAGAAATGGGACCATATTTTCACTTGTTTTGAGAATTCCCCCTTCATTTTCAGCACTTTATTAACAGAAATGATAATAATGTACATGGTTAATCCTAATCAGGTGAGAGAATAACTTCAGTACACACTGATTGCACAGCACCCCTCTGACATCACTCAGATATTGCAGTAAAGTGGAACACAGAAGTAACAGAAATCAAACAGATTAAATCTATATCATGTATAGCTTTTCACATCATTCGGTTAGGCACTTCTTTAGGGAAACCAAAACCATTCTGAAGTAAGTTGCCAAACACACATCCTCCAAAATTTCCACCCCCAAATAAGAAAGTAATTAATGTACGTAACAATACAGTTCAGACATAGCAGTTTGAAGCTACAAGATGCACATTAGCACTTCATGTAACAAAACTTCGGTAACGGATGACCTAAATTAAAAGAAAGCGCTGAAATCAGCGTATTTTGCCTCAACTGTGTGAGTTTGGCAGGTGTTTATTGAAATCACTTAAGAGTCAGATCCTACTATTCGAAAAGCTAGTAGAGAATATCCACAGTAGCTTACATTATATTAAAATTAAGCATTAGGAGAACTGGATATCCAGGATCTCTTACATCTGCAACAAAAATCAAGCGTTTCTTTTTTTTTTTCCGAAAGTATTGGATTAAACTCTTGTCCCACACAACAAAACAGTATTCAAAAGTCTGCACAAGAAGTCTAGAAAATAAGTTCTCTGACTGTCCTCAGTCCGGCAGTTTTCCTCTAACAGATATGGGGCCAGAGACATTCATAGCAGACATCTTTTGAACTGACAGCTAAATTAAAAGCAAGCAAGTGCTGTCATTCACACAGTATGATGGGATATCACATGTAGTAAGTGCCTGCCTCTCACTCCAAGGGACAAAACAATTACAAGAGCCATTGATGTGATGACTGTCTTTCATAGCATGTGATTTGGAGCATTCGTCATAGAATGCCAAAACTGGCGGTGCTTTTTCTTGGTGAAATACTGAGCACCATGTGAACAGACTTGAAAAAGGCAGATGGTAAACAGTGGAAGTACTTCTATGTATGTGTAATTTGCAGTATTTTCAAATATAAAGCAAAGCTTTCAAACAGTTGAATCACAATAAGAGCTTAAGTATGATATTACCAGTTTCAGGTTCTGGCTTTATCTTAAATTTAATCAGTTGGTCTGTTTGTTCTTTGGCTAGCATACATATTCGATGACACTCTTCTTTCATGTCCTGGAAAATAGTCTCCAGATTCTCTCTGGAAGATCAAAATTGTAAATTAAAGAGTCAACCAATTCAGCTTGTTGTGACCTTTAATCTAGTCACACCCAGAAACCAGAGAAAAGCAATAGTATAAGCTACTTTGCTTGGAGATCTTGTTTCTCAACATATGTATACATATTTTTGTTCTCCTCATAAAGGCAAGCAGAAAAAGGAAAAGAAAATTTTATCAAAGAATTGTTTAGTCATATCATACACACATATATTTGAACTTAAGAACTGACTCTGTAAGGACTGCCCCCAGAAATCCAGCCTTTATATTTCTTTCAGTTCCCTCAGGTATTTTGTGGAACAGGTTATCTTTCCCATAGGTACTGTTTCCACCTCATTCTTGGGAAAATAAGATTCTGCCACTATGAACATTGTTTTCTGTTGTTGTCTGTGCACTTCAGACTTTGCAGAAGAAGGAACACATAAGCATTTGTTACTGTTCTTTCCATTTCTGTCTACCTCGCATTTTGGAGAGGGGCTTGTGAACCCATTCCCTCTCTGTTTCATACAGTATCATATGAATTTTCCTTTTACGTTGAGGGATTTATTTTACTATATCTTTTCCAGAGTATCATATGGGCATCTGATATTTAGTTATCTGCACTGAGAATGGTAAAAATAGTTCATGCTGGTGTGAGTTTATTTGTCCAAAGGCATTATGTTATTCATTTATTGATGCATCCATGAAATTCCATAGTGAAATTTTGATAAACTTACTGAGTAATTTGTATTTCTAAGCAAAACATAATGAATTTTATAAAATTAACTTCAAAGATGAAAAAGTGAAGGTCCATTTGTGTTGTCTTTTGCATCTTTGTATCAAAAGACCTCAAAAGGGATTTTGCTTTAATCCACCAAATTGTTTTCCTTATTTATTGCTTATTTATATAGCAGTCAGGCTGTGTTCCTACTTCTGCTGTGCTTCTCTTTTTGAAGAGAATGTCTTACAAATGTCTATTTGTGTCTCTTTTGAAAAAAAGATCGGCAGAAGGAGTTAAAGTTGCTACTTTTAATGTTCACATTCTGACAATTTGTTCAGATGTTTTAATACATAACAAATTATAAAAGACTCAGGTTTCTAATCAGAGCTTTAAAATATACATAGTATTACATGAAGCAAGCTTAATTTGCTAGACATTTGTGATACTATAATCTTACTAGTGTAAGATTACCAGTAATCTTACCAATCACATACCTCTTTCAAAGAAAACTATTTGAAAGCAGGGAGACAGAAGACAGGTAAAGGTTTGTCATTTTTTAGATATAAATCAATAAAGACAAATCTTTCTCACATCACAGTCTTATTTCCTCTCCTTCTTATTCTAAAGGAGTAGTGAGCCAGAGTAAAGACCCATGCCCTTTCACCTAGCCTATGTCTGGGAGTGCTCAAGAGAATGTCGGGGCAAGAGAATAAAGAGACAGCAAGAATTTACCATGCTTTCCGTTAACACTCCCCTAACCTCACCTTACAGAATCTTCTACTTGACCTCAGTAAAATTGTTAAAAGTGGCATTACTGCCTATCCTATGAAAAATGCAAACCTAAGACTTTGGTCAATATTCTTCTGAAATCACTGGCAGAAGAGGGAATCATTTAGGGTGGATCAGGCCAAGAATTATTTCTTCATACTGACTATCAGACCTCCTCCTGGCAGCACAGCAGGCTTCTCTGCTATGCTGCCGTCAGTTAGTCCATTAAGGTTGTACATTTCTGTCCTGAAGGGATTTAATGCAAGGGACTTAATGCTTATCCAAACTAGCATTAACATCCACTGATGATTTCTAGAGTTTAACCTCCTGCTGAACCAAGTAGCTATTTTTCTTCCTCCAAATTTATCCCTACATACCTGTAAAGCCCCAGCTATGATTCCACATAGTTGCTGCCTCTATTACCTTCCCACATGAGCTCTTTGACCTCTGATGCTCCCCACTCCCCACTTCTCCCCATTCATTTGTTAAGGTACTGTGTAGAAAAGAGGGCCTTATTTAATAACAGAAAAGACAAAAGCAAATTTAAAAAAGACTGCAAAAGTATTTACCTTTCAGGCATAGGTGAAATACCAGAGATCCCTAGAGATAATTCAGGCTTATCTGGAACAACTTTCTTACTTTTCACCTTGAAGTAAAATATGAAAATATTGAGCACACGTTAGCATATTAATGGTATGAATAAAAATGTCATGGGGTCCTCCACCTAAGTCCTGCTGGAAGCTATCAAAACATTCACAAAATGACAAAACCAGTTTTTTAATGTTTGTGTGAAATTCCTATTTTTAGTTTAACAGTTTTTAGGTTAATGCAGTGTGGCATTCCTCTGCTCATACTCCCTCGAAAGGGAACTGGTTTTGAGAATATTGCTTGACTGTAATTCTTTTTCAATCATGTATAAGGTAAGATTATGTATTTTGTATAAGCTTGTTAGTGAAGTGTCCAGCTATTTTAGCTCTTAAAAATCAATTTATTCACTGAAATTGTCAATGAACACATCACAGGCTAATATGTCAGGAGCTCTAGCAGGTTTTTAAATAAGTTATTAACTTTGACTACCACCATGTGGTTCACTCCAGTATTACATAGTTTTAAATCTGCCAGGCATTAAGGAAAGTTTTTGTAATAACCAGTCATTAAGCTGCAGTTCCACTCGAGCTGCACGACCAGATGGCCAGGGTAGTTCACATGTGCTCCAAATCAGACACGAACTTGATCACACCTGCCAAATCAGCTGATTTCTAAACTGTATAAGCTTAGAAATCTGCATGAGCTGATACATTGCTTGTAACCGCAGACCCATAGCCTACAGGTGTGTCTTACCCTGCACCAAGGGCAAGTGCAGCTCCTGGAGACACATTTGAGCTGCCTTATACTTAGTAACATGTTTTACAAGTGCTTGCCATAGTAAATTAAGCAATGCTTGGGAAGTCTAATACCAACAAGGTATGTGTTGCTGTGCTCGAACCTTACCTGTGTTCACTTAAAATGACCTAGCTAAAATATGTATATATGGTTACAGTCACATCAATGACTGCACTCTAGCTATCCCACAAGGACAGAATAGCAATCTTGATGCTATTCTGTAACAAAAATAGGGTAGCATAAAAATAAAAAAAATCAACTCAGTGAAAACTTCCAACTGAAATTTATAAACCGGAAATTATAACATGGAGTTTTCACAGATATGAATATTTTAAAGACATAACATAAAATAATTAACATACAACCCAACCAATATGTATTTAATGGTATTCCCTGTGTGCTTTATATACTTGGACAATTTCCTAGTAATTACACAATGCTGAAATTTAAAATACGCTTATTGGAATAATTAGTACAAATTCCAAACATTTCATGTTTGAAAGAAGTAATAATTTACAAATGTTTCTCTTTTTCATTTTATCTCTACTTGGTTTCTTATCTTACCTCCCTTTTATACATTGGCATCTGTATACTCTTTTCTGCTTCATTTAATTCTTTCAATTTGCTTTTCAGATTTCTTATTTTATCTTCTTGGTTGGAAATAACAGATAAAAGCTTCCTTTCCTTTTGATTGCTTTTGTCCTCAAGTTGCTTCAATTTCATGCTCTCACTTTCTAACTGTTCCTAAAAAATAATTTTAGAAACACCAGTACAATTAATAGAACTGAGACTTGTGGACTATCACTATTCAGCAGTCTGGAATAAGCTAAATTAAGGCTTTGCAACATAAGTAAGAGTCAGTCTCATTTATTACATTGCTACTTTTAAATTGATAGTAAAAACCTTCTCCCACTACACATAGATGTAACTTATCATAGATGATTATTCAAAACAACTGTATCTTCAGGATTTCTGAAAGTCATATTAGTGTTTATAAAAAATAAAGACACTTGGTTCAATCACTGTATAATTTACATTAACATTTTATATACTTTGCATGTACAATACATAAAATGATATTTTATAAATTTCAATCTTAAACAATTTTGAAGATGGTGATAATTCTGCATCTACCTTAATTTTTGAGCAAACCCAAGAACTCAATAATAGAATCACAGAATATCTCAAATTGGAAGGGACCCATAAGGATCAAGTCCAACTCCCTCCTCCTTGCAGGACTACCTAAAACTAAACCATATGACTAAGGGTGTTGTCCACGCACTCTTTGAATTCTGTCTGACAGGCTTGGTGCCATGACCGGCTTCCATGGAGAGCCTGTTCTAGTGACCAACAATCCTCTCAGTGAAGATTCTTTTCCTAAGGTCCAACCTGAACTTCCCCTGATGTAACTTCATGCCGTTTCCTCATGTCCTATTACTGGTCACCAGAGAGGGGAGATCAGCACCTCCCCATCTGCTGCCCCTGTTGAGGAAGTTGTAGACTGGGGTGAGGTCACCCCTCAGGTTCTCTTTTCCAGGCTCAACAAACATGATCTGCTCCTCATAAGTCTTGCCTTTTAAACCTTTCACCATCTTGGTCACCCTCCTCTGGACACACTCTGATAGTTTGATGTCCTTCTTGTTTTGAGGTGCCCAAAACTCACCACAGTGCTCAAGGTGAGGCCACACCAGTGCGGAGCAGAGCAGGACAAACACCTCCCTTGACCAGCTGGCAATGCTTTGCCTGATGCACCCCAGGACACAGCTGGCCCTTTTGGCTGCCAGGGCACATTGCTGACTCATATCAACTTGCCATCAACCCAAATCTCAGATCTCTTTCCGCAGGGCTGCTCTCCAGCCTCTCATCCTCCACAAGGATTGTATTGCAAATATTTCAATCCTATAAAGATTTGTGAAATAAAACGCACTGGCTGATCTCACTTTAATGATCCATCTAGTAATAAATGGAATTTTTATGTATGTGGGTTTTTTGGTAGAATAACAAAAATTGGTTTTAATATGCTCAAAGATAGTACTTGCAAAAATTTTCAAGAACAACCAACAGTTAAAAACTGCTGCTATGAAAACCTTATAGTGGTCAATTTAGGAAATCTATAGAAACACTAATCTTGAGCTGTATCAAGTGTCACAAAAAGTGTCCTGAACCCCCCTGATTGTCTCTGTGAGAGAAGTACTCCCAAAAGTTAACTCTTCCAGAAAAATGTAAGTGACACACAGTCTGTAGGCAGGTTAAGAGGCAAGAAGGCAAGATTAAGAGGAAAGAAGCAGCTAAGTGCTTTTCCAAGACCATGTTTTATTTTCAGATGGAACCTAAATAAGGTGAGGTTGTGCATTTGGAGATTAGGTAGGTTAGGTAAGGCTCCTCTGCTTGCCAATGACAGCCATGCAGGGGTGGGTCCAGAGCTGATTCACAGCTGGTTAAGCTTGGATGCATGTACATGGAGCCGACACAAGTGTTTGGCCTCAAAAGGTAATACTAGCTTGATTAAAAAAAAAAACACAAACCACCACTAAAAACCAGCGGAAAAATAGCTTTGAAACATTGGTTTTCAGTCTCAATTGTGACTTTGAATAGCAAACCTACAGTAAGAGCTTCAATGCAACTCCAGACTTGGGTGCTATCTCAGAGATCCAGATTAAGCCTCTTCTGCTCAGTGACTTCAAAACATTGCCTAAAAATGGCATGTTTCTATCACAGCAAAACTCCTTAATCCTAGCCTTTCTTCCACGCTTTGCATTTCTGGCAGGTCAAATTCCATTTCCCATTTAAAAAAAGACAGGGGACACAGTTTCTCCTGTATTTTCTTTTGAAATTAGTGGAAAATCCAAATATGTAGGAAAAAGCTTTCATCAAAGATGAAAGAAAAACAACTGTATCTTAAGGTCAGTAAAAGAACTCTTTCACTGAGCATGTGATACAGCATAATTTATATTTGGGACTATTACAGCTCCAATTCCCATGTGGGCTTTCAAAAGCCTTTGGATAACTGGGACCACTGCAGCAATGGCCAGTAGTTCTCTTCCATTTCTCCTGTATCTCCTGCAGAAAGTGAGGGCAAGATTTAAGTAAGCAGGGAGAAAAGTCCTATGAGAAGAACCATTGCAGCATGTTGCAATGGTGACATATCAGTACATACTGATGGAAATCATTCTTGTGCCCCATCAGGATACCAGGAAAAGCACCGGAGAAACCTTTTGGGACCTTTCAATAATACAACTGTTCATAGCTTGATGATCTTACAGTTTCCAATACTGAGTTTGGTGGTTTGCAATGATATGCACTTATAAATGCACTTATAAACTGGCTGAAGTTTTATATAATGCATTATATATTATATAATACTTTATATAATATATAAGATTTTAAACTTTTATAAGTATAAACAATATATAAGTTATATATATATACTTTATGACTTTATAATATATATACTATATATATAATATATATATACCACATAAATTTATAATATATGAGTTATAAACTTTTATAACTGTTTAAACTTTTTCAGTATGTTACACAGGTCATACCTGCTCAGTTAAGTACTTTGCAACACATTGGATTTTTTAAGCATGCTGGTATTAGCTGCCAGCAAAGTAGTTACATATCTATTATGAACAGATCAGTATATTTTCTTCTGCAGAGGCTTTATAGGATCAGAGGATAATTGAACTTGGAAGGGACCTCAAGAGTTCTCTAGCTTCTAGCCAAATCAGGGTCGTTACAACGTTTGATCAGGTTACTCAGTTTAGTCTTGAATTCCCCAAAGGTGGAGTCTGCACAACCTCTCTGGACAACCTTTTCCAATGTCTGGTTGTCCTCACGGTGAAATATTTTCCCCTATGTCCAGTCTGAACCTTTACTGTTTCAATTACCAATTGTCTCTTATCCTCTTGCCATGCACCATTGTTAAGAGCCTGGCTCCATCTGCCTGCAACCTCGATGTAGGTATTGGAAAACTATTAGCTTCCCCTGAAGCAGTCTCTTCTCCAAGCTCAACAAGTTCAGTTTCTACAGCCTCTTCTCATGGGATACTCAAGTACCCAGTTATCTCAGTGGAGCCTCTGCTGAACTCTAGTTTGTCCATGTCTTTGCGGTACTAGAGGTCCCCAAACTAGATGTAGTATTCTAGATGCAGTCCAGGGAACGCTGAATAGAGGGAGATACTCACTTCCCTGCGTGTGTTAACTGTGCTCCTGTTAATACAACACAGGAATCTATTGCCTTTCTTTTCTGTCAGGATATGCTGCTGGCTCATGCATCCCAGCTCCTTTCCAGCAGAGCTGCTTCACAACCACTCAGTCACCAGTACTTCAGTAAAGGCAGGTCCTTTTATTTTTCCCTGCAGTGTGTTACAATGTCCTGTTTCAGTGGCTTCCTAGAACAAACAAACGGTCATATGGTTTCAAGGAAAACCACTATTCAACTGATGTGAACTGTAGGTGGTCTTAAGGAATATTAAGTGTAACTTTTAACAGTTTATCCACAAACTCTTCTTTATTATTGGGTAGAGATAGATTAAACAGATGAAGCAATAGGAGAAAAGGCTAACGATACCAGAATTTTTTATGTCTGGTAGCAGGGCCTAATCCCACTGCATACACCATACCAGCAGCAGACAACAGCTAAATGTATAAAACTATCAGCTAGCATAAAATCAAGCACAGCTTTCTTTGCATTAAAGATAGGAAACAAAGTGACACCAGAGAAGATGGTATTGGTTGGAACATGCAACTCAGCTGCAATAGCTGCTCTTAGTTATTTAAGTCATTTTAGGACCCTAATTTAGAGCATAAAGATGACCACCACACATCTGCCATTCCTCTGTTCATGTCCTGCACAAAAAAGAAGACCTAAACATTTATTGCAGGATGAACAATTTTGTGTAACATATGTATCATTCATTCCTGACACACAGTTTCCTCCTCTTTTTCACGGCACAAAACACTTTGATGAACAAATTCCACAGTGTTTAATACTGAAATTCTTGAACCAGGAAAAAGTGATCATGAGCATGTTGTCTTGTCACAGGTGTTGACTTCAGCTTCATGTTTTATTGAGTTTATAAGAATTCTGATGTCTGACTGTTGTAAAAAGTAGAAGCTTGACATTGTCTCATCTCTAAGGTTTTCTGTTTGCTGGGCAGCTTTGACACTGAGAGAGTAACTGGATCCAAATTCTTCCTACTTAATAGGACCCTTTAGTCTTCTCAGGCAGGTGACTGAAAAAAAATCTCTCAATCTTGTGTATTTGGTACTGACCAAAAAGCTACTCTGGTCCACTCACCTCTTTCAGTGAAGACAAACGTGAGCAAAAAAAATCCTAAAACATTTTATGACATACACGCAACAGAACTTGACAACAGCATATAAAATACATAAGTATGACCAATTACTAGAAAACACAGAAAAGACAGCCCCTCCCTCACTTTAAACCTCTGAAATTTAAGCTCTAATCATGCACCTATTACAGGCAACGCAGGATTCCTATTCACTTTACTGCAGGACAGAATACAACTCACTGAAAAATCCCATTGAACTTCAGAAGGTATCTCAACAGATTTTTTGTGCATGAAGTTGTCCAATTTTCCCTTGAATAATGAACTTCCACTGGCTGACTACCTATTCTGTGGGGTTTTTTTTTACTTTTACTTCATTTATTGAGAAAGACAGAGAAATGGGAACTCTTGGGTTTTCCCCAACTTTTTTCACACATTTATTCCACGGAGTTTATCCATCATACATCAAAAGTTCTACATTTAAGAAGTACACAAATTGGTAGCTGCCACAAAGGCATATACAGCATTTAACACAATACAATTAATTTTCCATCATCTTCAACAGGAAGTTGGGGTTATATGGTTCTTCTCCCCTGAGTTTATTCAATAAAATGAGAACTTGTGTAGAGAGACTGCTGTGTATCTTACTTGTAGCCAGATCATGAATGGCATGGCCAAGACACAGCCAGAGCTAGTAGTAGTGTGTGTGCCTCTGCTGTGCTGTCTGGACAACTTTGTATTCTTTTGCCAGGTTAGTGCAAGTTTACTAGACACAATATCAAACATTAGGGTCCTCCTTGCATCAGAATCTTGGTGCAAACATATCCATGTGCCTCTGCATAAGCCAGCTTTTGTCCATCCAACATCTTTTCCTCAAACTCCATGCTCTCAACACAGAGTAAGAGAGCTACTACATTTCCCCGAACAGGAACATAAGGAAGGCTGGGTCAACCCAACTTAGCACGGGTTTGAATCCCCTACACATCCCCTCTGAGAAGACTTTATTTATATAGCACTGTGCCTGGGTTTAAATGCAGACAGACTGTCTAGTGGATTCTGCATGTAGTTCTATCAGTAATATTTCTGTTCATGGCACAGAAGGAGAAAAATCCAGATGAAATACCTATTGTTGAGAGGTAGCTGCAGTAAGTGACCACACACAAAAATATGCAGATACAGAAAAATAATACACATTCCATTAAGAAAATAGCTCCTGAAATAACTATTCCAGCTTCTCATGCACTGCCTATAATCTGTACAGCTCACATAATCTCAGTGTTTGCCCATAAGAAAAGCAGATAACACAGCTTCTCCTTTCTCCTAGTCATTATATGACTAAGTAACTTAAAACTACTGTTCTTTAGCCAGCTTTCAGAAACAAGAGTACGAAATATTAGACTTGATCAGGTCTTCATGCACAAGCGTAAGGCATAATTTTTATCCAACTCAAGACAGCAAAATGCAAAAGTATGCAAAGATGTTGCATCGAAGAATTAACCCTTCAGCTGTGCTCTAATCCAAATAAATGCAAAGAGTAGGAAAGAAATTACATCTTGTGAATACAGATTCTAGTGTAGAAAAATTATATAGAGACTTTTTTAAATAGAAAAGGAATGTATATATAAATATTTTCTAACAGTACGTTTAAAATACTTGCAAAGGCTTAGTCTCAAATGAGATTCCTTCAGGATAATTAGGCAAGCATCAGCAATCCAATGAAATTACTTTTTAATTAACATTTCTGATAAAAAATGCATTTCTGTGAATTTAGCACAATTAATTTGTTTGTAGCTCAGGTTTAGAAAATAAATCCTGAAATTGATTCTTTTTAAATGTAATGCCTGATTTCACACAAGTGCCTACTTACAATCCTTACAGGGTCTCTGCTATGGAGCTATGGAGATTCATATTCAAAAATAAGAGATTTTATGTTACAAGACTGCTCTCAAAAAACACGAGATGACAGGATAAGAACAAAGCAACTTTGTGCATCTCTGTTACTGTCTTTTCTTAATATGTAAAATCCATTTAAGTAATATTCTGCACTATTGCTTTACTCTTATTCCTGTTACTCTCAATAGGCTGCAGTAAAAATCTCAATGTTACTTCAGTGAAGAGAGGCAGAAGAGACATTGTCTTAACCCTGGCTATGTAGAAAACCCAAACAAATCAGCAGCATATCTGGAGCAATGGATGGTTCACTTTCCACTCCATCACTTTTGAGTGGAGATTCTCCATTCCTTGCAAAAATACAGGGACTGGTTGCAATGTGAAATGATCTCTTAAGAAAGAAAAAGCCCTTTTCCGACCACTGATTTTGGCAAATTGAAAAATAAATAAGGAAGTAAGTTCCTACTTTATGATGAAAACTATTCTAGGGAGCTTGACGGCCAAACGGAAATTTCATTTGGGAAGGACCAAAGGTAGATGCTCAGTTCACCTAAACAGACTTCAGTGTCACAACACTCATGCACTTCAGGTGTAGCTGAAAGGAACTAGTAAAAATCTCACTTACCTCTTAGGGTCTCATAGCACAGTCACAGCACAAATGTGAACTTATGTTAAATATACTGCAGGTGACCATACCTTTAAGACTTTTTCTCTTTGCTTTGCTATGTTCAGTTTTTCAGAGAGCTGGCTGAAAGGTAAGTTGAACGTTTCAATGTCTTCATGCATCAGAATGTAGGGATGTGCACTACCTTAAATTAAAAAAAAAAAAAAAAAAGGCAACTATCACTGTATTTTTCACAGCCAGCTTATAAATACAAGCAAAATTAAATGAAGCTAGACTTACTTAAATTAACACCTTTATTTTCTTTGAGCAAGCCTTCATATTAAACAAGCAAGAGAAGGCAAATTCAGTGCTTGGAGACAATGCAAGACTAAATCAGCAATAAAGGATGTACATGTACTCCTAAAAATAAAAGTCAGCCACTTTGCTAGTATTTATGAAAACCAGGAGTGTTAGGCTAGTGTGAATAAATATTTAATGAGCATGGCAGATTAACACATGGTTACTTTGACTCTTTTCTCTTATTTGTGTAATACAGTCAAACAGTGAAAAATTATCCATCAATGACTATTTGATTTGAAAGAGAATTACCTTCTTATAAAATCTGGTTATCCAATAAGATTAGCATCACAAGAGTCATCTAACATAAAAGACATATAATCATAGCACTCACATCTAGAAGAACCTGAGATAAACTTATTAACAGATAAGTGCAAAATTAATATGTAACATTTTTGTAACTCTATTGAATGATTTGAACCCATATTTTCATAACTTTTATTGACTTCAGTATAAGCAGGTTCTACCTCTAAAGAAAATCTCACCATTTCTTGAGGAGAATAAAGAGAGACCCCAGAAGTGTTGCATTTTATAAATAGATCTTGAAACAGCACATTTGTGTTAACTCTCACATTCACAGAAAAGTATGATACTCATTTGAGATATGTATATTGTAAAAACTGAAGAAACAAAGTCAGAACTATTCATCAGAGCAACACAGTATAAAAAGCAATAACGTGCAAACTGGAGTACATACCTCTATTAGCATTCAGAGCAGCCAACTGTGATTTCAGTTTTGCAATAATGCTGTTTTGAAGCTCTATCTTTTCCTGCTGTTCACGTATTTGCTGCATGTAGTTTTCTGTCTGCAAATACAATATAATTAGCATTAATCTTATACTGTTTTGACTAGGGGTCTCCTACTTGGCATATAAAAAGCAGCTCTGATTTTTAAAGAGAAGTGTAGTTGTGGTCCTCTGCATGAGGATCTTTGGCAAGTTCACATTTTTGGGACTGCACTGATTGGAAAAGGTATTACAGGAAATAAATCCTGAGTCTTAGTAACTGTTTCAACCGTGGCAGTGGCAAAGGGTAACTTTTAAGTTAGGATTCTTAAGTCAGGCTTAAAATTAAAATTTTAATATTCTTCAGAATGCTGGTCAGTTAGTTTAACTGACTGACTCCTTTAACTGAAAGGAGTAATTTTCTTCCTCCACATTTGCTAACAAATTAGAAAAAAAAAAAGGCTTTTAAAAAGATATATTTTAAATGCAAAACAAGAACATTGCTTATTCCATACAACAGATATTCTGTAAATCATTTTGACTGCCTATGAACAGTTTTGCCCATTTCTTTGAACGTAGTGGACTTGTTTTTCTACCCTACATGAACGGGACAGGGGGGGAAGGGAAGCAAACAGTCCCATTCTGTATCTCCTATACTCCATCTCCTGCTATAAACAGGCCATACAGTCTCTAATAGTACTGCTCATATTTCACTGAAGTGTATAAATATTGCTAGACAGTCTGTTAATTGAACAGCTGGCCAGGTGGTAGGAAGATGCTAATATTCAAAACTATTGTTTTATTAGTACATGCCTAATGCTGAAGTTATAGCAGTGCTAAAAACAAGCAAGAAAAGTTGCAAAATCCCAACAAGAAAATGCTCAGGAATGCACTGATTTTTTTCTGAAATTAAGAATGTGTCAATTACTGAACAGGTCACCAGCTGTCACCACCTGGGACAAGACTAGGCATTATTCTCATGTCTTTCATAGTTTATCTATATTGCCATATAATTTTCAAATCTCAGCCACATTTAAATTCCATACCCTCCCACTGTCCAGTGTGTTTGTCTGTAAAGCAGGCAGGAAAAAATCTAAAAGCAAAATTTATTTTAAAAGGCCAGGTAGTAGTTGTACTATGAGAGTTTATTAAAAGAAAAAAAAAAGTGATCAAGGAGCAGTACACTCCAGCAGCTAGAAGAGACCTCATGAAGCAGAAAAATCACTGAGAACCAAATTGAAAATGTACAACAGCAATGTCTTGTCAACACTTCTGTACAGAGCACAGACATGACAGCTAAAACAGACAGAAGAGAAGATGCTTTTGACAGCCAGTGTGCACAAATTATTCCTTGAGTCAGATGGCAGCAACAAGTTACCAACTAGAAGATCTGCATGACAACCAACCATCCATCTGTATCAAACACCATCTGGCCGAGATGACTCTGGCTTCTGTGTGCTTGACATGGCTCCCAGCTCTAGAGACTGGCAAAACAAGTGGCCTATCGGTAACTTAAGTAGTAAACTGTTAACAACAGCATGGTGGACAATCCAACAGTGTGTGGAGGCCACACAATGAACAGAGGAAGTTGCTAGAGTAAAGCACTGTACAAAGGTCATTCAAAAGCCAGGAGTTTTGTTAAAAAAAAACCACCAAAACAACACAAACAAAAAACCCCCAAGTAATTACAGTATCAATTCTTCTTGAAAAAAATACTTTTGTTCTTTTTTGAAGCCATAAAATTCACCTCTTGAAAGTTTGATTAGGACAAAGATTTAAACTGGCAGTAATCCTTTATCAAAGGCTTTGATTTTTAATTTGTGAACCAGCAAGAGTGCAGAGAGAAATCTTGCAAGCACTTAGTTCACTTAACAATTATGATCTCATACTTCTCTGGTTTTCTTGCAAAGACTTTAGAAGGGCTATCTGATCTTGTACTCGATGTCTGGTTTCTTGGGCAGAAGTTTCTTTCATGTACTGCTAGATGACTCAGGAGTATTAACTTTAATAGTTTTTCTTCAAATAGTTAATTGTTCATCATATGACACAGAATTAAAAGATCCCTTAACATTCTAAAACATCTTGCCTTTTGTTAAGTTAGTTGCAATTTCAGCACAAAAATCACACTACTTGTGCCTGTTATGTATAGAAATCTCTACAGATTTACAGCAGCACTGCTGCAAGACTATGAATAGAGACAGACTGCACAGTGGATGATTGCACACATGACTGACTTGTTATGTGTTCTGCAATGCCTTGGCTAGTTTATTTTGTCGTGCAAGGAGATGGCAAGATTGGGCCCAGATATCAGAATATTCTTAGCAGACCTTTCCCTGCTCTCAATTCTACTCCTGCTTCTATAACTTGACACTGAATGTGGTTCATCTGCCCCTGAAAAAAGTCCCAGCCTACCAGTTCTATGAAGTATCAGAAAGTCCTGTAGCATCAAAAACATTCAAGCCTTCCTGTAACAGAGGTTCCACTGCTGGGAAGAATATGCATGATAAAACTACTATGACAAAGCCAACCCCAATAGCTTTGCAACATGTTGTCCTACTTGATGAGAAGTTCAAGAGGAGCTTTGACTGAACCAATGTTTTCTGCAATAGACTAAGTAAAAATTCAAAGGTGCTCCTCACTGGTCAGAATGCCTCCAGAATCTGTTACTTCATAATTACAGAATAATTGTACAGATTATTATTTTTAAATAAGGAATACTTATTCTAGCAACTTTCAGGTACATTTGCTGTACACACTGCAACACAAAAACTCTGTTGCCCTAATAGCTTGCACAGTGCTTAAAATATTAGAGTCTTTGACCTTTACACCTAGTAATTCATACGGCCTATCTTCCTATTAACACAAAAATGGTTTAATTTAAGCTACTTGTAGGTAGGTAAATTTCATATATATCTTTGCTGTTTACATTAGAAGACTTCATTAATCCTCCAAAACAGACTACACTTTTCCCACCTTTAAAATTAAAAAAAATAAATTAATTCAAGGTCAAAACCCAGAACCCACCTACTAAATTCACAGCCTAATGAATTACTCTGCAGTGTACTGGCCTGGTTTCATAACGGCAATTTCCAACTTCAACAGATGCACTGAAGTGTACATAGCTAAAGTGAAACTGGAATCTACATGTACTACCAATCTCCATGGGAAGGCTGGCTGTAAAGATAGAATTCAGAACCCAACACATACTTTTTGCTGTAGTTCTTTCACAGCATGGTCCCTGTCCATGCATGCTTGTCGATAGGCTTCATAAGCTTTGTTAAGCTGCTCCCCAATGTTTTTGTCCATAATTCCCAATGTTTTTTCATCACTGGAAAGATGGTAGAGTTAACAAACCTGAAAAGTAATCAGAAGAAAAAAGAGAGAATGCTAAGAAAGAGAAGTACGTGACTAAACACATAGATAGCATGACTTGTACTAATATCATATTCGAGTAATATATGCAGTATGTTTGACCATTAACTCACATAATAGCTTGAATTATAGCTCTGCTCACCTCAACATTTAATTTTATGCCCACAGATAGTTTTAAGCAAAAACCAAACAAAAGCAGGTTAACTGTGGATCAAATTCTGGGTGTACAGAATGTGGAAATATATGTGTAGTTACAGTGTTTAGGACTGAGATATAAAATTGGTGCAGATCACCAGTTACCTGATTTTATGTGATCTCCAAAAGTTTAAGGTTTACATAATTGCGAAATAACAGACAGTATTAATAAACAAAACTAAACTCAGCTTTTGGCATTAAGCAACAGAAAGACAAAAGCTCAGTAACATTAGGTTACACAAACCTACCCTATTCTATGCAATATTTGAGAATGGGAACACAAGGTTCACTATAAGGCAAATTAAAACATCTTTTATCTAAAAGTAAGCTATACCAACCAGTAAGAAGTAGCAAGACTTGGACCTTTTCACACAATATTATAAACTTTTTACATATTGTTTACAACTTCAGCAAAACTCCCGGAACTACAGCTCATGAACTTCAACACATAAGAGTACAACACAAGTAAACATCACAGACTCCAATTTCAAGAACTTTGCTTTTACAGTAATATATGACATTAATTTTAAGATCAAAATTATCCTAACATAAGCACAGTAGAGAATAAGTTAGTGAAGTCTCAAAAAAACCCCCAAAAACAAAAAAACCAAGGTACCAGCATTTAGAAATAAAAAAACCAAAAACATCACCTCTCCTGGTATTTAAAGCATGGTTATCTCACAGTAAATGGTGTGGACTGCCACTATGACCTTTCACTATCTTCTGGGATTCTGCATAAACCACAGATACTGTTTAAGCAAGTGGTGCAATCAGATGAGGATAAGCCAAGCAAGAAGGGTATGAGGATAATTTCTATTGGACCCTGGTCAAAATTCTGAGGATTGCAGCTTGAAGATTTTGTTCACGTTTTCTGGCTTTTGAATATCTTCCCTATCATAGGGCTTGAATACAGAAATGTGATTTGACTTTCCTAGAAGGTGTAACAGACTACTGTAGAGACATGGCACTTTTTCATCCTGGAAATTTTAGTTTAGTAGTGTGTTTGTACTGCAAAAGCAATTGTATCTCAACTCTGGCATGGCTGTCCTTCAATAGGGGCAAAGTGAATCCTTTAACAACTTGGAATCATTTAGGGATCCTTTGATGTAACAAGCACTACTGAAATCCAAGATTGTAAGTTTCGCGTAAAACACCTACATTGTTTCGCATGAAAGTTCTGTTTGTTTTGACTTGGGTTTTTCGTTTGTTTGTTTGTTTTACTAAACACCAGTACAGTAGTATATAATCTCGGGTCCCTGCATACTGTCTCAGAGCATTATCAGTATCACAGGCTACTTCATCCACCCCTTTCCTCCCCCAAAGTGTATGCCTTCACTAAATGGAATATTTATTCTAATACCTGGAGCACAACTAAATGGGTAGGCTTTCTTTCAGTTTCAAATGAAGGACTGTTTTATGTAGTTCAGTGAATAAAATCAGATATTACATCTGCTTTCAAGGACAGGTGCAGTACTGCAGAGGGCATTGTCATGGCTGAAAGTGGCTGAAAGCGTGCTCTCACTTTCTTTAAAAGCTTGCAAAGTTTGCATCAATGTTGACTTTGTACTTTTCTGAAATTCTCCACTGACACTTGTAACAATTTACCTAGTAAATGGCATGTCTTGTACATATAAAACGTAACTTCAAAAAATTAGTCCAACGGGATTGAAAACACTGTTCAGATACTAAGAGAGAGAATAGGGTTTGAAGTTCATATAAAATGAAGGTATTAATTTCATTCATGCAAATTCAAATCTCCATTTGAAAAACAATATTTAAAATTTATACTTAATTTCCAGTCTTATACTTACTCACTGATTGAGAGTGGGAGGATTAACAAAGAGTTCTGCTGTCATCTGGACTGCTGGTAATTGTGGCAGAATTGTAGCACTGCACCTGATTTTCTACTTGGTAGGGAAAAATAAGGAGAATGGTAGCTACTTTACTGGTAGTTCCCTAAAACTCAGTCTCCATACAGTAAGAAAGGGTCAATGAAAGTCATTACTAGCAACACTAAGATAGAACTGTAACTAGAGGAATTGGTCCTATACTTGCTGCATACCCCCTAGACACTTATTTCTGCTTCCACCTCACCCTTCCCTTTCTTCTAGCATAAGCAACCTTACAGGAAACCATATCAGCAAACCAATCCAGTTTAAAACTAAATACTAAAGGTTTTGCCGCATTAGTTTTATTTAGATCAGATCCACAGACCACTTCAAATGGCACGATAACACAAGGAATCCTGCACAGGAGAAGAAAACATCAGGAAAAGGCAGACAGAACTGTTCAGCAGCAGTATTGGCTTTGAAACTGTAACATGAGGTCACAGTTATGTAACAGTGACGTAAGTCTGTCCTACCACAAAGAAGGTTACTTGGACCTTACCCTATCTCTGGCCATGTATTTTTGCCACTTACTTGTACCAGTATTAGCACTTCTATGCTACACAGTTGAGTATGCCAAAGTAGCTCCCTACTTCCTCAAAAAAGCAACAACAACCCCCCTAAAAAAACCAACTTCGAAATTAAAACTGGAGCTAGCTCACTGCAAGGCTGCTGGAGCACTACTACCAGCACAAGAAGGCAGTGGGAACATGAGACTAGCCGTGGGCAGGACTGCCGCAGTCTAGATTTAGATTGGATTAAACTACTCTGTAGTCACACCCTGGATTGCCTGTTGCTGGAATAAATAACTGCTTCTTATGTTATATATCTCATATCCAGAACTCCTTGCAGTTAGAAAAGCTGGCTCCTTTTCCTGCTTCTCCTCCATAGGCATCAATATTTATCAGGGAATTTGCCAACTGTTCCTTGTCATTTACCCTTCTCCCTACATCCAGCTAGGAGGAAAAAAAACCCTCCCAACAACCCTAAAATAAAAAACCCCAAAACAACCCCCAACCCAAATATCCCCCTATTTTAACCAGACTTAGTTATGCTATGTTCCAGTTGCTGGATTCCACACATAATTCAGCCCAAAACTGACAACCCTGATCTTTAGCAACTGACATTCTAGATATTCATTAGATCCTAAAGACTTTCACAATTATTAAAAGCAGTATGTAGTCAGCGGAGATGCAGCAATACAAATTGCTGCATTTATTCTAACAGGGACAGAATTAGAGGAAGAGATTATCTCCAGAGCTCGCCCTGCAAATGTGAGTACCTGTGAGTGCTGTGTTGCTGGAGCTCTGGCAATGAGAACTAGAATTTCATATCTGGGTAAAGACTTGAACACTGGAAAACAACTGGGTATAGTAAATGTTGTAAGACGAACTTCTAAGTAAACAAACCAAATAAAACCTGCAGATTATCTTAAAATACTTGCCTCAAATGAGAAACATTTTGCTGATATAGGTGGGAAAAAAAGAAACAGTTATATGAATATTCTGAGTCAAATGCCAAAAAAGCTCCAACACAAAGATTTAGCAGCATATTGCTGCTGCAATCGCAGCTCCATAGCTCACTAGAGAGGCATATGACTTTTCTTAGTGCCTAAGGAAACACCTTAAATTCTGAAAAAAGATTTTAGCTAATCATGTGTACATATATACATTAATTCGTAATATACATGCCTACCTCTCATAGGTTCACATGAGAGATGAGAACATAGGTGCCATCGAGCAACAAGTACTTCTCTACATATTTCTGCCTTGGAAATATTCTCTAAGTTACACTGCCATCACCTTGGGAACTGGAAACCTGTTGAGGTAATCATTTGTGAGAGAATGCGAGCTCAGTGCACTTTCTTTCGATTTCTTTTTTTCTTTCCCCCCCCTCCTATTTTTTCTTAGTGGACACAATTCCTGCTTTGCCCGACTGCGGGATGCGTCGGAACACTGCAGGAGCCCCTCCTGCCACACCAGCGCTACAGCTGGGCCGCCCCTCAGCGCCCAGGGAGCGGGACGGTGATTCCCGGAGCTCGGGGTTCTCTCCCCCGGCCGCGCCGCCGCTGCCGGCGGGCACAGCCAGCGCCTCTTCCTGCTCCTGCCATCGGCGCCCGGGCCACCGCCGCCCGACACTGATCCCGCTGATCCCGCTGACCCC
>VXAY01005784.1:505659-648678 GCA_013399855.1 Oxyruncus cristatus | reverse complement strand
CGCCCGGCCCGCACCGCGGCCCCGGGCCGAGCGCCCGGCGCCCCCCGCGGGACGGCGAGCAGCGCTTCCCACAGCGGCTCAGACTTACGAGCGCCTCGCGGAGCCCGCGGCCGCTCCCGGCACAAGGCGCTCGCTCCTGCCGGAGCGCCTTAACCCAGGAACCAGAACCGACTTCCTGCCGTGCCTCTCCCCGCCCTGTGACGGGGCGCTGTCCGCCGGGTCGGGGCAGGGCAGGGCAGCGGCCGCCGGAGCCGCCGGGTTCGCCACCTCGGCAGCGCCCGGGTGGCCTCTCGGCAAGGAGGGGAGTATTTCTGCTTTCCTCTGCCTTGCAGTGCCTCCTCTGCCTGGCCGCAGCCAGGCACCAGCCTCAAGCAGGATCTGTGGCGCTCCTGACTTCCACAGTCCTTCCCTGTTTTTGTCTTTCCGTATTTCAGGGTGATTTGAAAATAACAGTAGTTACATTTGTAATATACTTTTCATGCTCAGAGCAGTTTCTGTCTGAAGTGGGTTTTTTAGGTTACTACTCTGACATTTTTCGCACCTGCACTTATTTCATACAGGCAATGAATTTTATACATAAGAATATAATGGAAACATACAGTTTTAATTTTGCTACTGCTACAAGCCCTTCTCTCTTTAGGTCACATGTATAAGTACAACTTTTTTCCCTGAAGGTGTGTAGGAGGGTGGGAGCTGATGGGAAAACTTGAGGCATTTGTTACATACTTGCCCAGGATAGTCACAGGCTCAGCAGCAGAGAAGCATTACAGATTTTGAATTAATCTCGGCCAGCTCTGAACCCCAGTGAACATATCCAGACAGCCAGGCTGTAGCGTTTCTTCCGCTAGAGCAGAACTTTCCCTTCTGGCCGCTCACAGATGAGAACCTGGGTTTTGGCTGTTGCAACCTTACCTTCCCTGAGTGCGTGCACTTGGAAGCCTGAGGACTGAGTTCAAACATAGCCACAGGAAAAGTGGCCAGGTGTTCTCTGTACTCCTTTGAAGGTTATTTCTATTGTAATTTACCTTTTCTGACAGATCTGCATCAACTCTTTTAATCTATTTTGGCCTGTGCTAAAGCTAAAGAGACTTTTAGGCAGATGGCTTAATAAGCCTATAAATTTACTTCCTGTTTGGCCACTTTTGGTAACTTCAGGTGAGGTTCTAAATGAACTATTAAGGTTCAGAGAGGGTTTGCTCTGTTAACACATTTCCAAGAGAGGGGAACTAAATTAACCTTCTTTTTCAGAGACAGTGTTGGAGACACCCTAATTAAGGTTTCATTCAACTAGGTCTAAAAAAAAAAAAAAAAAATTGGGTGGGCAAAAAAGACTACAGTTGGGGTTTTTTTTGGTGTGTTTTTTTTTTCCGTTTATTTCTACATGTTAAACTTTTATTCAGTTTTGGCAAGTAGTTATGCACTTAAAAATGCAATGGGTATCTCAGTAACTGAAATAAAACCTGAAATTTTTAAATTCAGGGCAATGTATGTAAATATAGTTTAACAGACACTATATTTAAACAAGGATAATGTGCAGAAAACTACAAGTGGGTGTTATCTGATGATAAACATGTATCAACTAAATTTATGACTACCTGAATTCAGATAGAGCCATAACATATACACCATCTCTGAAACACTATCATAGCTTGTTTATTGTTACAGGGAAAAAAATTGTAAATTCTAGCAATGTACTTATTGTAAATTTCTTGTGAAGGTCTCAAATTCAGCAAAGCAAAAGTGACGACATCTATAAACATGACTTTGGAATTGCATTAATCTTTTAGTTCTTCGTCAGTAATATTCTTTCACAGTAAAGCACAAGAGAAGGTGGTCTTTCCTCTGTCTTCATTATTTAGAGTCTTCTTTCCTCCCATTTCCTCCACAAATACAATAACATGTATGTAACAAGCTTTACAGTAACCCATCTTGATACTGCTAGAGACTTCCAACATTTGAATAAATTGTTAAATAGAAGAAAAGAAAAATACCTATGAAAATAATACAGAACCTCTACTGCATAGCTAACTTGATCTCTAATTTTGATCTTTTAGAGTGTTTCCTACTTTACAATCAATTAGTTTTTTCCTTTTCTTCCTCATCTTGCGTTCTTTTTCTTTGTTTTTCTGTTTCCTTGTCTTCTTTCTCTGTATTTCCTTCTCTACAGCTATTCCAGTAACAACTTTTTGTCCCACATCAATATTTCACACATTTGTGTCATTGTGAAGACAGAATTGCTTTCCTATATGTAGTCTTCACAAGATAGCTGGAAAGAACAAGCATGTATCAGTGGATTTAAAAATGATTTAGGATTTTAGGAATCTGCTAATCTTAAAACCAGTTGTGAACCACTTATATGGAGTTCAGGAGTAGTGGTGAAGAAGTTCTTGTCTTTATTATTTTATTTCACTTTGTCTTTAGACTCAGAGAAAGTCATATTTTGACTACTTACGTTTAGAAACTTTTTTTGGGGGGGGGAATAACAAGTTGATACTTTTTTCATAGTGAAAATTCAAATTTGCTCTGATTGGGTCCTATTTAAGTACCTCACATCATCTATATGCAGTTTGCTGTTTGACATTACTTCCAAAATGGTATTTTAGCAGGAATTTTACTTAGTCTGTACTGGTGTGCTAACAGTGTTGGTTACACTGTGCTGAGTGCTTAGGTCTTGTAAGGAACTGACTGCCCTCAGGGGAGGCTGGTGCTGCAGCAGCTGGCAAAAGGCTGTAGTTCATCGACGGTTTCGTCTGATTCCTTTATACAACTCTTTAAGCTTATAAATACAAATTGGCAACTACTAAAAAGAGGTTAAAATGTTTCTTGCAAGTTGTTAATGTAGCCATTCGTTCAGACACTAGGTGGCTCACGTCAGATGTTAAACCTTTCCCAAACTTATAAACTGCGGTCCCAAAGGAGTGTGCTGGGTGCTGAAGGAGTCTCTGCTACTCTATAGCGTTTCTCCGTTCTTGCAATCGGTTGTTGTTGCTTTAACAAAATAAAAAGCGTGGTTTGCCTTTCCTGGTCAGAAAAAGAGGTCTGTGGCTTAATTTAGACCAAATGTTGTTGTATCACAGTATGAAGGAAGATGAGGCCGATTTTTTTTCACCCCCAAAAAATCAAAAGTTGATGAGCCTGTGGAAACCCTAGGATGTATTTTGCCAATAGGTGGTAACAGACAAAGCCTGCATTCCAGAAACTGTCTAAATGATATTAGTCAAAGTGCAGGCATAAAGATTTGGTGAATTTTAAGCAACATAAACATAGTGCCTTAGAATGTTTCTATGCATCCAAATGCTGAAGTTGAGAAGTATAATTTACTCGTTGTCTTTACGAATTGTAGGAACCAAAGGTTTACATTTGCTTTTTTCATCTCTTTGGCAAGAGTACAGGAAATTTTTATGTTGCCTAGGAGGAGTGTCAATAGGATTATGAAATGTGGTTTTGTACTTCAGTACTGCTTATGACTAATATTAGCTGGGAACTTCCACTGAGAAATACCCAACTGAAGAACTTCCTTAAATGCAACTGCAAGCAGTCAGTCATTCTCCAAAACAGAGACTTTAGCAGAAACAACCTGCAAACTGGCTTTGGACCCAATGCAACATTCCTGATTTCCATAATTAAGGTCAATGAGTTCTGGAGGCTCACTACCTTGGAAAAAAGTTTAGCCTTCATGAAAAGGGAACAGTGCATGAACAGGCAACTCTGCATGCGTGGGAACAGTTAACATACATAGCAACTGTTGTACCAAATATAATACATGTTTTTTAATGTATTGTGAAGAAAAAGCCAGTGATGATAATGACACCAAAAGAAAGTAGCAACAGCTTTGTAAGACAAATGCTATTCCTCTATATAGACTATAACCTGTGTTACAAATATAGAGAGTAAAAGATAAAGAGTGAAATACTTTGAGAAGACTAGCCAATGCACCGATTCTTAGTTAAGATCCAAAGAAACTTAATTATGCAAACCCTTGAGTTCTTTTTAAGTTTTATCATAGTTGTGTCTTTCCTCCCCTTCCCCCTCAAACCACTGTATAGTGAAACTGAGTTCTGTAGAACAATGTAGGAAAAACACTTAGCTTGGCAAATTTGTTTACTCTAGCATGAGTGCCTTTTTTCCACAGAAACAAATATTCAGGAAATTTAACATATAAACATTAATTCCTTGGACCTGTCAGTGTGAAAAAGTGAGATATTTTGACATCATCTAGATTACATAGGCCTTCTCCCTCTGTTCCTTGTTAAAATTTCATAAATCTTGGTACTTGATTTAGATAGAACTACATTATATTCAGTATCTAATTTAAGAAAATAGTTGATATATGGAGCCTTTGCACTATTTATTGAATGTTATTTGATTCCAAACCTCTATTCAGGTTGTCAGTGTGGAGTAAGAGTGGAAGAAGTCAAGGAAGATGTATTTGAAATACCACATTCCATTTCTGGAATCTCTTTTCCTCCTCTGCAAAAAGGGGAGCTATGTCGTGCAGCAAGATCACAGATTCCACAGTATTATTTTGTTCCTGTAATGTCATAAAATTCCAAAGTTTGGGGGAAAGGAAGAGACAGCTGTTGATGCAAAGTCATTAAGTTAATGGACCTGTGTCAGTATACCTATGAAACTTCTTGTCAAAACTGTTCAGGATGTGAAAATTTTGGATATGTTCAAGGGGAGATTGGACAAGTAAATACTTGAGAGATTCACTGAGGGAAACTAAAGAGACAGGCAGCATCAATCTCAGGAAGCTGTCTGACCTGAAAATAGCTGGCAGCTGGGAGAAGACTCTGAGGAAGTATTACATATGCTTGCCCTGTTCTTATTCTTCCCAGGGCATTGATTTCTAGCCACTGCTGAAGAGAAGATGGGTCTGAACCAATGTGGCATATGTTCTTATGTTAATGACTTCATGCTGATACAAATGTGTAGGAATTTCTCTACATTAAACAATCTCCTGTAAAATACAGGATTCTGTAGAAGGATGGGGAACATTACAATTGCAGAAGTTCCAAGAGATCTTGGAAAATCTATTCAGAATTATGTCTTATTATTTTAAAATATCCATTTGAAATATAAAACCTTTGAGCAGGTTTATTACAGGTAACCAGTGAGGTTTATCTGGTTTCTCAAAGATGCTGTTTGTAGTTCAACTATGTTTCTAGTTAAATTGTGCTGACCAACAGATCAACTGCATAATATCATTCTAACTGCTCACAAAGCTTAACAGAAGGTATGTCTATGTAAATACACAGCAAGGTGACCTTCTTGATTGGTGGATTGAAAACAGATCTTGAGAAAAAGGCCTCACAAAGAGTAGTAGTTAGAGAGATTTTTTCCATTCTTTAGCTGGAGGCAGCATCGAACCATTTAATGCAGTTTATTTAGTGCAGGGGGCTTGTGTCTCCATATACACCAGTTAATGTTGTTCTAATTAAAACTGTATAATGGAATAAACTTCGCAGGTTTCCTCCTAAAGTAAAATTTATAGGAACAGGTAGTAACATGGTTCAATCATGTTAATCTTTTAAAAAACTCACAAGTTCTCCTTAAGTATTTTTACAGGATAGAGCAATTGAAACCATATCTATAATATTCCTGACACATGGAATTGGTATATATTTCCACATTTTTCTTTCAACATTATTTCCTTGTATATTATAGTGGGGTTTCAAAATAAATAGTTCTTTTTCTAGAAAAAAAGTATTTTGGAATTATTCATCTCTGTCTTGTGATACAGTTGTTGCAACTCCTCATGTTAACTTTTAAATAATTTTATAAATGAAAAGATGGTTTTGTGACTTCAACGAAGTGCTGTTCTTGATTTTTACTCCTGGTCTTCCTATGAGAGTTTGATGGGTCTACGCTTGAATAATTAGAGTGGGCAAGGCAAAATAAGATACTCAAATGAGTGTTTCTGTAAATCTTAAAATGTATCATTGCAGTGAAATTCTATAACCAAGTAAATCAAAAAGATCTGAGCAGTCAGGATGCTCAAGTTTTAACTAAAATTTCTTGATATCTGCATACACCAAAGATAAATCAGCAGCTGTGCATGCTGAGTTTTATGGTAAATCTTTCCCAACTTTAAGCAAAGAAAGCTTGAAGCCATGTGCTGTGTAGTGGCTCACTGTGTTTTGACACTGTCCTTGGTTGAATACAGCCTCATTGTCTTTGAAGATAAGTGGAGTAAATGACAATAAAAGTTCAGACGAGCTTCTTGCAAATTACATTTGTTTTTACCATGCAGTAAACAGGAATATGTGTACAAAGCATAAAGAAAAAAAAAAAAAAAGCTTGATTCATTGTATGTTCTCAGTTCTAATACAGAAAATGCATCACTGGTAATAACTCTGACTTTCTGAAAGAGCTGTCACACTTCAAGGTTTATTCCTGGTGAAGTAGGGAGAGAAACACATGATCAATGGGTTTGGGCCTTTTTGCATAATTAGTGGTAAAACACACGTGCACACATGCACACACACTCACTTACTTAGTCTGGCACAGCTTCAGTCTTCTTATTCACCAGCTGCTAAGACATTTTCATATCTATAGCTGCTTCCTCTGAGGGAAAACACACCTGCTCTACTAGCATTGTATCCATTTATTGTTGGCTTTCTGGAAGCAAAAAAGATAAGAAAATTTTGGCTTGTATCAGAGATCTGTATAAGGATAACTCAAAACAATCTTGTAAAAGCTATTATACATTAATTTCTCTGTATTAATTACCAGTTTTCATCACCAGATACACACCAAAGGTCTAGAATGAAATGTTCTAAGTGACATTTTGCTCTTATTTTCTGCCTCTGTGACATTTGGAAATAGTCTTATTTGACCAGGTTTTGACCATTGCTATAGTGTCATTATATACCTGCCAGTGCTCCTTGATTGAACTGCATATGTATCAAATCAAATGGTAGAATTTTAGACAGAACTGAAAAATCATTCCCTGCAACAGTGAGTATCAACTGCATTTTAGATCGCAAAAGGAGGTCAGGCAAAAAGGTCAAAGAAAGGCAACTCTTAATATGAGGAAGAAAACCAGGAAAGATAAAGTCATAGATGTCAGGTTAGTTGGAAGTAAGCAAATGAATTATCAGAGGCCTTCCTTCCCTTGTACTCGGCTTTACCTTTCCATTCATACTCAGAAGTACAACCAAATTGACATCTGTCTCTAAACCCCTATGTTAAAATATTTGATCTATCTAAACTATGGCCTGGAACTAACAGATATGATCTTAAATTTCTTCTCCAAATTCTTCAGAGGTAATGGACTGATAAATCACTGTTCTATCAGTCCAATCCATGATACACTTGTATCTTCCAACCTATCTCTTCCTACTTTGTTGACAAATGGTAGCTAAAGACAAGAATCACAAAAGGAATTTAGGGTTATGGTACCAGTGGCTTCATGGAGATTGCTACAGCCCCTGGTACATAACTTTGCTACAGCCCCTGGTACATAACTTTGCTGCACAAACATTGTTGAAAAGCAATGTTTTAACCATAGCTGCTGTCTCTGGGTAATACTCCCGGGTGCTCAATCCTTTCTAGTCACATCTCCTGGAGATGAAAATTAGATTTTGCATAAACTGATTGGGGCAGATAGAGATTACAGTTCTCCAGTCTCATGCCTAAAAAAATCTCTGTGTTCCAGTCTCCTTCCAACAATCCTTACATGTTTTATGGCATGGTAGGCAGTAGGTCATTCCCACTTTGCTGCTTTTGACAATCAGTTTTACTGATTGGTTTTCTACTTTACTGGTGCCTAGAACAGCCCTCTGAAGATACCATCCTTGCCAAAGGCAGCATCAGCTTTACCTAAACCATTTTGAACATATGTTTGCCTGTTTTGAAGATCTATATTGGTGATAAAGATTTCACAGCCTCCCGAGGGACCTTCTGTTCTTTCTTACAGATTTTTTTTCTAAATCTCTAATTATTCTTCAGTTGAACCACATTTTCCACAAGGTATACTGAACAAACTGGACAATATGATCCAGCTGAGACTTTCCACTGTAGTTTTCAACAAACACATGCTGGCTGTTTTATATCCTTGAAACAGAACAAAAACTTAAGCTTTTAAGCAAACTTGTTCAATTATTTGCTCCAGTATCTTTTTCAGAATGAAAAGAAAGAAGAACAGTGTGTAATTTCCTGATTTCTTCTGTTCTCTGCTCTTAAAGAAAAACATGACATCTGTCCTTTTTCTTTCTTTGAGAAGCTCATCTGTTCTTGAAGATTGTTGCTAATGGCTCCAAAACATCTTTATTCTATTCTTACAGTATTCTGAGAGGAATTTCTTCAAGCTCATCTGGTTTGAAAGCATTTTATCTAAGTCTTGTCTCTGATACTAATTATTTTAGCCAGCTGATTGAGGCTGACCTTCTAGTGAAGAAAAGCAAAAAAGATATCAGATTTTTTGATACCATCTCTAATCATACTTTTTCTCCACTGACTAGCAGATCTCTTTTTCCTTTGTCTTTATCTTGCCACAGAGGTATTACTAGGGTAGATATTTTTTCTGTCTTACCACTTATCCCATTTTGACTTTTCTGATTTTGGCATCTTTTTTACATTTTTGCATTATTCTTTTACTCCTCAGTAACTTTATTGAGCTTAAGGTAGCTAGAAAAGCTCTCCCACTGTTTTTTAGCATTTTGGGATTTTTCAAAGCAAATTTATTATTTTGTCACTTGCAGTGGGGTGGTTTGTGTTGTCTCCTCTTTTTCTAAAGGAGATGGAAAATCTCATAAACTTCATTTTTTTGAGGATCAAAATGATGCATGCATACTGAATTTAGGACCTAAAATGTCTGTCTAGATCTAGTCCTGAGTCATTCACCAGAAGTCAAACTGTATGTTTCTGTTAGAGATGGGTCTGAGGCATAGAAATGTCTTGCTCACATCAGTGGCTTCTGATTCCTGCTTAATTTTTGATCTGATTAAAGCAGGATTATTTGGTTACCATCTGATTGGTGTAGGTTTATTTTATGTTAGCAAATTTCCTTACTTACCAGTTCTTCTTTGCATGCCCTTCATTGTCCTTGATTATTTCTACATTGTCTTGTGGGAAAAAAAAAGAAGTAATGAAATAAAAAAAAGTTTCAGTATGTATTTTTCCCATCTGGTTAGTCCAGCACTCTTCTTAATTAGTAAAATGCCATCCTGTCATATTCTCTCCTGCCAGGAAGTCATTCAGCTACGAAATCACTTTTTCACCTCCATCGTATATTTTAACATTTGAAAACAGCAAAACTCTAAGATATTATATTCTTTCTTACAATAGAAAAAGCAAAATCAACTACAGCATTGCTAATTAAGTGTACTTTAGGATTAATTTATATTTAAAAAAGGCCTCATGGGATTTCAGAACATGTACCCAGAATGTCATAAAATGTGTAACAACACATCTCAATTAATATTCATTCATTTGGGAACAATGCAAAGCAGCCAAACAACTAAAACCTCTTCCTTTCTCTTATCCTGAAGTTTATGTGATGTCCAGATTGCTTTCCCAAGTCCGAAGGTTGGCTCCTTATTTTTGGGCAATGTCAGACTGGATCAAGAACCACTGTATTTCCTTTCTTGCGTATTAAGCCTCTTTTTCCTCTAAAAAGATACTTAAAGATGATGTATTTTCTATTAAATCAGAAGTCTAATGTTTGAAGACATCAATTGTGTTTGAAAAACATAATTATTGTGTTTCTCTTCCATTGTGCCAAATGGAATGCCAGCCATTTTAAAATTAGTGCGTGGTTTAACTATCTTATTTTTGAAATTATTGTCATATCAATAAAATATTTAAATCAGTTCAATACCATCTTACTGATTACAGATAAGAAGGTTAATAAAGGACAATCTCAAGGAGAAACCTAAACTACATCTGTATTCAGAATAACTAAACCTATAACTAGTCATATTTGAATAGTTTGTAAGCAATTAGGAAACATAGGAAAAACACAGTTACAAACCTTCATATACAATTTTAAGTAGAATTGCTGTAGACGAATTAAATAGGAGAGAATTCTGTATATTCATGCAATTTCAAGTTAGGTTATAGCATTTTTCTCTGTTAATTTTTTGGTAACTGCTACAGAATATATAACAAAAATCTGTTTCTTTTAAGATCTGTAGGAATTTTTGCTTTTACATGGAAGTAGCCTGAAAATAAAATTACCAATAATTACACTAACTGGGTATTTCTCCCAAAATATTCTGACTCCTCTGTGGTGTGGGCTTTTCTCTATTTTCTGGACAGTTGGAAGGTGTGTTGAGTGACTTTAAAATAAAATGAAGCAGAAGTAGGGAAGGTGAAGTGAACTACTGAGAGAATTTTCTGGGCATAGAATTCACCTCCCTAGACATCCATTCCTGGTTACTTTTGGGGTCTCGGAATCAATAAGGGCATTCTTAGGCAGGAACTTGTACCTCTGTGGAAGAAAGCAAGGGAAGGCTACGTGACTGTGGCTTAGTAAAAGGTACCATTTGTTCCGTAGATGTGACTGGTCCAAGGTGTGAGAAAGCTGGGTGCGATCCTTTTATAGGCATATCAGGTTTTATGTTTTAACACTAGTATCCTAGCAAAGAATGAAAGAAATTATGGTTTTTGTTCTACAGTGTAGCTTGGGAAAAGTGTTGCTAATTGAATGATACAAATTCTCTTTGAGTAAAAGTCAAGCTGGCCTGGCTCCCCACTATGTTATATGAATGAAGTGTAAAATCTAGTGCTAGTTCAACATAATTCTTATTTTTGCTTCAACCCCAGCTAAAGAAACTGAAGATGCCCGGGCACGACTTCAGTAACTAAGCAAATCTTTCTTCTTGTTTCCAGCAACAGAGCCATGTAAGACGTCGGCATTTCAGCCAGTAGGCAGAGACCCAGTGATTATTACTTGGTTCCCTGAAGCTCTCCCCAGCATACTTACACTGTTTTCTCATACTGGATTCACTCCAAAAAAAAAAGTATAGCAAAGCCAGTATTTTAGAACATGGAAACACACCCCCCCAACTGGTCTTTACTAATCACTGTCTCTTTGGACAGCATTTTGCTTCCCTAAGTGTTTGTCAGATTTGTGCCCCAGGCATGCATACTCAAGAAATAGAGTTTTATTTGTGTATTAAATAACATAATACACCTCATTAGTAATAAGCTGCTTTTTTCTGACAGAACATAAGATTTATTAAACATGACTGTTGGGTTCATTCAATGTCTAAACAGGACCTTGCTGCAAATCCAAATCCACTTGAGTAGACATACAGTAAAATGCCATGGGTAATATCATATCATTAGGAATAATGATAATAAACAGCGATAATGAATCTCTTGGCCTCTTTTATATTAAAAGAAATGTGTGTAATATACTACAGGAAAAAAACCCAGCAGTTGATGAGAGGTTAAGAAAGGTATACGGTATGATGAAAAAGGTTAATTATAGAGATATGTCGGACAGCAATTATCTTACCTATAATAGTAGTGTTCAGTTACATTAGAAATACAGCTTTCACTCCTATTTCTACCTTAGGAGACCAACTAATGTGTAAAGTATCCTAGAAGTTGTCCTCTATATTTGGAATTTTTTGTCAACAAAGCTGAGTAATGCTAGGTAAAGCTTCTTTTCTTTCAGCATGCATTGATGTTTCTGTTTGGCCTTTTTTCATTCCTTCTATGTCCTCCATCTTCATCTTCTTCTGCTTATGGCTAAGAGTTTCTCAGTTTTTACTCTGCTTTTGCCCAGACTCCACCAACCCTCTCTAACTCAGCTACTCCTTCCTATTCTGCTTCTTATATCTTAGAAACCTCCCAGCCTTTTAATTCTATGGCCACCACTACTTTTGCTCGTTACATACTTCACAATGTATGTGTATGTTTTCCATACCTGTGTATGTTTCTAGCATATGTACTCTTGCATGACAAACACCAGCCCCACAGACTGGAAGCATTAAGGAGCTTCCCCGGTGCTTGAAACGAGGAGACAAGAAGATTTTCTTCTTTTGCTGCCTTAATAGTTCAGTAGAAAAATACATGAAGTGGAAAAGTGGTGGAAAACTAGTATGGAAAACAGGAATTTACCTGCCCTTAAAGAGATGACCAAAGAGGAAGAAAAATAATGAGGTGAAGAAAACTTCATTGTAACAAGGGATTCACAGGTACAGCCTGGGGTTTATGCGGCAAGATCTACCTACATGATGAATCTGATTTTTCAACCAGCAACCTGAAGGAGCCATGACTGTTGCCAGCTTTAAGTTCTTTCCAAAGAGTGGCTGCGGTTGTAAAGACACAAATCCCACTTCCAAGATGCAGGCTTGCTTTTGACTGCAAGAATAACAAAGGACATTGGAATGTGGGAGACTGAAAACGAAAAGTCTTGAAGCAGATTTTAGCAGTAATAGAAGGTAAAGAAAGGACTTGTTGGGTTCTAGCCTTCACAGTGCTAGTCATCTCTCTGGTCATCATTACCTTTCCCTGTCATGCAAATTTTTCACTATCCTATTTCTTCCCCTCCACAAAATTCAGGGTAATGTTCAGACTGAATCTTTAAACCCACTCATCATCTAGAATATATGAAATGGGTTTTTTAGCCAAACTGTTGTTGTTTAAACCTGTAAGTCTTCAAAATAAATTGACTTGAAAGCAAACTTCTATTTACACTGTTTGGATGTCTGACAGCCCTAGAAATGTCAACTTGGCAACAAGGCTAATGAATATACAATTATTATATTACCAGATTTATTTATTTTACCAGATTTCTTTCTCTTCCTTATCTCCACCCCTATTTCATTCTGTCTTCTGAATGTAGTTGGCATCAGGGTAATGTTAAAAATAACCCTAAAAACACCTTGGCTAAGGTTGATTGAATGGCTTCTGAGAAAACAAGATCTGACTTAAGTTTGTGGGAGTTTTTTGCTTTAAAAAAATGCCACTTAACTTAAGCTTATCCGGTTCTTTTGGGATTTTTTCTCTGTGCTTCAGGTCCCATTTTCCTAATATTTTTAACTTTTTCTAGCTAATGCTTGGAGATGAGCATGCATACATTGCTAGTAAGCATGCCTCAGCTTATGTCTACATGAATAATACAAAGGATAAGAATAGGTTACTTGAAAATACAAAGGCACTAAAAGATTTGAAATGCTGTCAAATACGAAAGCTATTTTTGGAAATTATTAAAAATTCTGTCCTCTTATGACATTCATTTTCATATTTTTATATGTGTATAATAAAACAACATGATTCATTAGATACATAATTTGGCATTTGGGCTCACAGTAAGTTTTTGAATATCAAAAAGATAGAGATACCACCTCATAAGTTTTTTTAGAACATGCGTTGAACAGAACATTACAGATGGTGCTTATTTATTGCTCGCAAAATTTCAGGTTTATAGTTTTCCAAATAATTCTCTTAAGTTATCTAACTGATATCAAGACTTTTTTGGTCATTGGAAAGGGATGAAACCCAGAGTTATTTAAGTCTAAGGAACAAGATAGAGCACTGTAAATTTCATATGTGGAAAATATTCTCAGGTTAATCAGTTTTTGCATCAATACAGTCTTGTAACTTGGTTTGTCTCTTGCCCATTCATAATTTCATAATTACCAATTGACAATCCCATGGCTTCCTTTTGGCAACTCAAGCACAAAAAGACAAGAACAGGGCACATAATCTAATAATGAGGATGAAGGCTGATATCAATGATGTCTTTTTTTCTGTCTTCATTGGCAGGGTCTGCTTTCAGGCCTTGCAGGTCTCTTCCCAGCAGCAAAGTTCATGGCAGAAAGTTACTGTCCACAATAGGCAACTGAGCCAAAATCTGTTTGAGTTAACTGGGTATATGCAAGTCCATGGAACAGATGGGATTTATCTGGTGTTGCGAACGGACTTAGTCGTTGTCATCAGTGTGAGGCCTCTCTAAAAATCTTCAAAGAAGTCGTGACGATTAGGGAAAGTTCCTGCTAGCTAGCAAAAAGGCAAATATTACACCTGTCTTCTGAAAAGGCAAGGAGAAGAATCTGGTGAACTACAGACCCATATTCCTATCCAAAGTATAGGAACAAGGGATTTGCAAACATGTAATTTCTAAAGCGATAGGATGGTGGGTTCTAAACAATAAATGTTCATAAGTCTTTCTTACTGCATTTTCATAAACAGGTTTGGGCTCTTGATTTTCTTTATGTCATACTTCTTCCTGCAAAAATTCTTTTGAAAATATCTTCACATGACAGCTGGGTTTCACACGGAGTCTTTTTCAGAGAATATTGATGGCCAAGGACCAGACTGAAGACTCGTAGGTGGGTATCAGCTTGGGTATAACTTGCCCTTAGAAGTATGGATTCATTTCCTGGCATTGTTCAGTAAATCACTTGCTGGTCTAGAAGAAAGTTAAACAACTTAATTTGGGTATTTGGCTTAATATTAACAAAGCAGTGCCAGCGAGGAGAGAGAGCGGGTTCTATTTTGGTATTAAATGAGTTGCAGTTTATCTTCTGCTTAAGAGATGGCAGGCTCTGGTCTCCTTTATCTACTTTTCTGCATTCCTCTTTTTCACCAATGATGGATGAATAGAGCAGCACCTGCAACCTCAATTTATCTTCCTTTTCTTTTGGCAACAGTCTGTGTGGTTTTCCTTAAGAGTCAAGACAGCCTCGGGCTTACTAAAATGCTTTATGTTGAGCTTCACATTATTGAGCTTGATGATGTCTTAAATTAACATTTTCTTTTAAATTTCTTGTACTGGTATTCTAGACTTCTCAAAATCAGGTAGTTCTTACCAAAAGGCTATACTATTGCTCCCTGAATGAAGCAGTGAGCCAGCATTTGAGACCTTGTGTGACTGGTTGTTACATAAAGGTATTAATTAATATTTGAGAATGTTTTGGAGTTCTTTGTTTTGTTTTCTGGTCAGGTAATATGAAGTCTCTTTTTCAGTGAATATGAATAAACAACAACAGACATTTCTCTAACAGTTTCTGTGTCTGACTTCTCAGTTACTCCTGCTCCCCTTCGACTCCTTTCTAAGGTCTAGCACACGACTCTCTCACACTTTGCTGGCTCTTTTTTTGCCCTGTTTAAAATTTGCAGCCAGTCCAAAGAGGAACCTTGACTTATAGCATCACTGTTTATCTGATCTGTGTACAATCTAGTGCCATTTGTTTCCATGATAGCTTCTAGCTGCCTCATTAAAATGCTTCTTCCAATTAGGATAACCAAGAAATACCTGACTCTAATTAGGTTTCTGTTTGCTTGCAGATCAAATACAGGTTTGATGGCTTTATGATTTCCAGTGTAAATATATGCTAAACATTTCTAGCTCACAGAAATGTGCATAGATTCCACTTCCTCGCAATTAAAACAGTTCTTGATTCCTCTTCACTTTTTCTGGTCTCTTTTTTTCTACTCTTGTAACTTAATATGCAACTTTAGATGGATATAATCCCTGTTTTGTACCAGACTCTCTCTTGATGTTTGCTACATTCTCTGCTCTCTTTGCCTATACCCAGTGTACCAGTATTGATGATGATACTTCTTTCCCTGGGCACACTGTGAAAGGAAGATCTGTAGTTTATTTGCAAGGGAATCACAACATTCTGAACATTCTGTTCACTGTGTGTCATTGAATTTTTGGTACTCTCAAAAATAGGTATTTTTTGCCAAGTTCCCCCATCATCGCTGTCATTTGATCTGCACCTTTTCCACTAGCAGAGAAAACTTCAGGCAGGTCACCAAATCAGGCTCTCTGATTTGCTCAGGTCTTTTCCCCCTGTACCAGTGAAGCTACTCAAAAGATTCCATCAGTGTCCAAGATTGAATGATTGACTTCACAAGATATCTGATAAAGGTGTAGTAAATTTATTGTATGATAGGTTTGCCTGCTATGTGCAATCTCTTGGTGACTAAGCTGTCTTTGAAAACATTTCCTTTGCACTCATCAAGCCTTACATTCATCTATTAAATATGAATTTTACTGTAGAAAGAATTCTACATGTCAATTTATAATTTCCCCTCAGTACAGCAACTCATCATATAATTTTGTATTTTGACATTTAGAGAACTTTTTTGTTATTTGCAAATGCCTTTCTATGCACATCATAATACAGGCTCCTACTGATTTTTCATGACATACCCTTGGATACCGGTATTATTTCTGCTAGCTACACTTGAAGCCAAATAAGTTATTTAGAAGCCATGGGACTGGGACATTAGTTAAAATATTTAACTTGTTCTGTCAAAGTGCTTGATCCTGTTTTCTTTTCCAGGTAAGTAATTTTTATTTACATGTTAAGCTAAACGTAAAAGAAGGATACTACATTTACAAATCTGTGATCAATACACATGAATATTCCTTTTAAATGAGAAAAGCATGTTGATCACAAAACATATGGTACTTTTTCCTCATCTACTATTCACTAGATTGCGCTTGTAATGTTGAAACTTTTTGTACCAGTTTCTCTTCAGCTTCAATGAACTAGAGATTTTTAGGATCCTCTGTTTTAGAATAGTTACGAAGCATGTTTTACAACTACATTTGAGTATTCTAACTTGGAGAACTCTGACATGTATCAGTATTTGAGAAACTGAGGATCTCCTGTCTTATTTGAAGTCACACTGTTTCCATCAGTCTTACTTTTCTGGAGCTTCTGTCCAGATGTAGCAATATTCTTTTTTCAGGTGCAAAAGTATTATTTGAAAATACTGTTGAGATTGGAGTTGGCTTTCTATATTAAGGCCTGAAGTTGTGTCGGGGGAGCTTTAGGTGAAATATTATAAAATATTTAGGTTAAATATTAGAAAGCCACCCAGAGGGTGATTGGGCACTGGAACAAACTCCCCAGAGAACTGGTTACAGCACCAAGCCCGACAGAGTTCAAGAAGCATTTGAACAATACTCTAGGGCACATGGTGTGGCTCTTGGGGACAGTCCTGTGCAGGTCTAAGGGTTGAACTCAATGATCCTTTTGGGTCCCTCCCAACTCGGCATATTCTGTGATTCTGTGAATGTCATTAGCATCGCAAAATTACTTTTTTCAGCACAAGTAACACAGAGAATGGGTGGCTATGCTGGGAAGTCAGGGTTGAAGGCATATGCAGAAAGAAACTTCTGCAGGAAGAGGTGTGATAGAAAGAAAACCTATAATGTAAATGTATTTGCACAAAGTTAATAATTAATAGAGAAAGACCCTATTGTGAACCACAGATTTTCATAAGAAGCAGACCTATTCCTTCAGAAATGGCATGTTTCTAGGTGCCTTTGTTTGTATACTTTGAATGGGAAAAGAAAGCTAAATCTTGAATACAAAAAACCCACCCAAAACCCAAACCCAAACCCAAACCAACCAACCAAAAAAACAACAAAAAAATCCAAAACAACAACAACAACAACAAAAACACAAAAACCAAAACCAACCAAACAAAAAACCCCAGAAAGAGCAAAAAGAACTGCAGTCTCCTAAGGAAGAAAAGAGTCCATGTCTGACAAAAGAGTGAAGAGAAAAAAAGATACAAGCTTTGGTGAAAATCAGGTTTCATATGGTCAGGGTCTCTTTTCTCCCAGTGACGTGTTCAGGTCATGCCAAAATAGCTACATTTTCTGGCATTTCACTTGGCATAATAAAACGTTATATGATCCCCCCCCCCATTTCTCCCATAGCACACTTACTAGATTAGCCCAAACTCCTTTACTCAAATCTGGTCGTTCTGGCATATGGGCTGCCAGCTGCCCATAAAGCAGTGGTTATCTTCATTTTACAACAGGAAGAAAGGCTTTTTAGTGAAGTATATATATATATAAAATCAGCATGCTATTTTTATTTGAGNTATATATATATATATAAAATCAGCATGCTATTTTTATTTGAGTTTCTGTCTTGTCACTCAACACATCTAGATTTTAGATCATGAGTTTTGAATTGTTTTGAACTAAACAAAATGGAAATGTCTTTGCAGCAGTGTGCTTCATCTTAAGATGTCATGTTCTGACCTACGAGACAGAAAGGAGAGCATTATACCTATCCCACAGCATTCATCTCAGGCACCCAAGGGATGTTTCTCAAATACTGAGTGAGGAGGGGTAAAGTCAGGAAAAGCTATCTGACCAGCATTATTGGCAGAAGCTGAAGAATCCTGGTTATTGCTACTATTTGCACAACGTTTTAAAGTCAAGTAGCCAGCAGAGATTTAAAATTCCAATGTTTTTGCTATTTCTGGTTAATGTGATTCTTCTCTGACTTCTTCAGTAGACCATCCATAGAGTCACTTAGAAGACTGTAACATTTCTAGAATATACCAAAAATAATGAATAATTCTAATACATTTTCTTTCTTCTGTGACTGCAGAAATTACTGACTGCAGATATAAAACTGTAGAGCTTTGTGTTCTTTGGTACTCTGATGCTATCATTTGTGCCACCAGATATAAAACTTCTAGATACGTTTCCTGTTCAGAGACTGTCAAAAGTTTCAGAATGGCAGATGGATAGTTTTTTAACCTACAATGAGAAGTAAAAAGCAGCAGTACAACACTCACTTACAGGTTTCTGTATTTTTTACTGAAATAGCAACTACTGAAATATCAGTATCTATTAATTAGATTTATTCATCTGCACCTCCACAGGTCATGGGTGTCCTTGGCCTCTTCATTTTTTTTTTTATCACATGGCAGGCTCCACTGCTCTTTCATCTACTTGCTCTGTATTTATATATTGTAATCAATTTTTAAATGGATGTCATGGCCTAGTGTGATCATTCAAAACATTTATATCAAAAACATTTCCCCCCCACATGTTAAGAAAGTAGAAATAAAAGATTATTCCTTAGCTACTGCATTCTTATACTTTTTTCCTCTGAAATTCTGTGAGATAGACTTTGCAGGAAATTATTCTCTGGATATCGTATCTTTAGAGATATATGGTTTGAAAATCAAGAACAGAAATGAGCGAATCAATTCTCAGGCCCATGTTTTCTTCTCTAGGGGTGGGAATATTAACAAAGCAGACCTAGGTAAAAAAATGAGATACAATGAAGAAAACCGATGCACCTCTGTAGCATTATACTTACAATCACAGAATTCTTTTGGTTGGAAGAGACCTCTGAAGATCATTTAGCCCAATCTCATGCTGAAAACTGAGTTAACTTCAAATTTACATCCAGTTTGCAAGGAACTCATCCATTTGAGTTTCAAACATGTCTTAAGAAGTGGCAATTCCACAACCTCTTCGAACAGCCTGTTCCAGGGCTACATTACTTTTCTAAATGTCCTAGCTATGTCCTTGCTAATACAGGCTTTGTCACCACAAATGCACAACTGACTACTCATGTTGAACCTGTTCACCAGGACCCCAGGTCCTTTTCTGCATAGATGCTGTCTAGCTGGTTGGCTCCTCTCCTTTTCTCCCCTCCACTCCTGACTTCTTCCTTCCTTTCCCAATAACATTTCACTGATTTTCTTTGTTGTTGCTATTGTTGTTCTTGTTTTGGTAAGGTCTACTGGTTCTGTAAATATAAACGTATCGTACGTGCCCCTTTTTCGTTATAAAACTTCCTGTTCAGTCTTTGGGGTCATGAAGGACTGTAAGGCCTACGCGCTTAGTTTTCCCTTGCTGAATATTCCAAAAGGTGCTGATCTGAAGGATCTCAACCACCTCCCTGGAGACGAAATGGAAGCTTTGTGTCATCATGAAGAAATACATAAAAGTTCTGCAGGTATAAAAATTATTTTTGATTTGAGATGTGAGAACTAATTAGTTAGATTCTAGAAACAGTCCTTGGTTTCATCTCACACAATTCACCATGTATGTATTTTGTGTAGGTAACTTCTAGAGGTGTTTAGGCGATTCATCTTAGAAACTATGTAGGAAATACATTCGGTATAACCACTAAAACCTTCAGAACAGATTTACTTATGGATAGTATGATGTGGACAGTGAAAACATTATAGGAATAAGAGTGTTTCATGTGCAGTAGTAGCAAAAGAGCAGAAAGGCTATTGAACTAATTGTATAATAAGTTATTAAAAGAACTGCTATGGTGACAGATGGAAATAAACACTGCTGCATGAATAATAATCATGTTTTTTCCTAACCAAAGATCAACTCTAGACATTCTGTCTGAATTAATTTTGCTTTAAGTTAAGAGAAAAAAAATAAACAGAAAACAAAAGAATGAATTAAATCCCCGCATATGTCTCCTCTGTAATACAGTGTATTAACTATCCTTCAAAAATGGAAGCTACCTTTGTGTACTTCAAGACATTTAGAAATATACTTGTATATGACATGAAAAGCAGTGAGCAATAACATACCTCATTACACCAGTAAGAATTCAGACAATAATTGCAGCTAAAAAAACCCCCAAACTGTAACAAAACCACCCAAACAAAAAACAACCCCAAAACCTGTCCAAAAAATGTATTAAATACAAGAAACAATTACAAGAAACAGAAGGATATGAGTATACTCTGTATAGAAATTATGGTCATAGGAAAATAGAGGACACATACTGATACCTCTATGTATACTAGTGCTTCCCCTCTCTCTGTATAAAAAAATGACCCTCACTTTCTTATTCTATTCCTCTCTTCACATTTTCTTTAAATCAAATTAAAATTTTCATGACACTCAGTATTGTTTTCTGTGTATTTGTACAGTTTGTAGACTCTCAAATAGTCTGAGACCTCTAGTGTGCTATCACAGAGATATGAATCGAAGTAGTGATCATGTAACAGAGCAGGGGGTAATTATGTAATTTTTATGTAAGTGTAGTTCACATCGAATTTGAAATAAGTTCTGCCAAAAAATTATGAATACAGGATTAGGCAAGTGGTACTTCAAATCTTTTCCATGTCAGTTCTGTTTTCCAGCAGCCAAGGTTTATGTGTTGCCTATTTCAAAGTAGGAAGTTTTTTATTTTCCATTTTATAAATCACTAAGCATATTCTTTGGCCTAAATAAATAATGACTCCTAAAATAGATATGTCCCCCAGACCCTGGTTCTTAGAAGTATGTACTGGTCTTGTTTGTGCTGTTAGGTAGTTCAACTTTGATTTGTTGTGTTACTAGGTCTTTACACGTGTGGGGTTAAGGACCTGAAACTATTTCAGTTTCTGAATCTCATAAAGCTAGTCCTATTGCAAAAAACATATATTTTTTATACCCAGAGGTCTGAAACAATTGTATGTCTCTGCAAAGTAATTAGCATGATTTTCCCTAAATGTAGCATATGGCAGGTGTACTTGTAAACATGCCATAAGATGCCCTTTTTATTGCTGAATTCTGAACTGAGCTGCAATTCCATATACCTGTATTATTTTTGTATGATAGGCATTACAATTACATTCATATTTTAATATTAGCTATGACAACACCATCTCTTTTCTCTAAAAATTTTGTCACAACTCTGACTTGCATTCAGCTGTAGGTTCTGAAAGCACAACAGATACAGGGCTTCCCTGATCAGTCTGTCCTGGAGTAAAGATTCATATGGGCTCCACTTCCAGTGTCAGTATAGCAAGTGAGTGAGGGTCTTTCAGAGACATGGCTGAAGAACAGTCATGTATGAAAGCATGAGAATAGCTCTGGGGACAGACTAAATGAGAACTGAATCCAGTATGTGTAACTGACCCTCAGGAGAAATTTAGCACTGTGCTGAATCCCAGCTGGGACAGGGGCACTAAACTGTGAGAATTAGATACTGAATAAATGTAAGTTGCTTACTCATCTTGCACAAGTCTCTCTCTCTAATGCACGTTTCACTCAGAAAGCAGTAGGGAAGTCTCACACTGCTTTTGTTCATTGCAGGGTTCAGATGCTGTGTTTTTTCCGTTGTAGCTCTTACTTCAGTGAGATTTTTGGAAGAGAAAAGCAGGCTGTATGTAACAAGATTCAGTTAGGTAGTCCAACAGAGTTTTAAGGGTACAGATATTTAGACATGCTAGAGATGTAATTTCGAGAAACCAAGAGTTTAGATAGTCATACTGTCACCACAGGCTATAAATTATCTTTTTTTTTTTTTTTTTTTTTTTTTTTTTAAATAGGCAAAGTCTTCATTGCTATCTAACACCAGAATAAACTTTTCATGTGACCCTGTAAAAACTCCTTTTTCCTCCTGATATTCCCCTTCTCCTGATTTTCCTCTGGCTGATGCTTCATGCTTAAGCTCTTGATCTAATTTAAATAAATAATTCTTCAGTACTAAAGGATTAACTCTGTACTGCAATGTACTTTATACATTTACAGCACATATAAATGATGAATAATACCATAATCTTTCAATGAATAGCAGACTTCCAGTTTGTACATACAGAACAATTAATCTTTTATCTAGATTTTATGTTAAAATCCAAGGGGAGAAATAGACCTTTATACGGCTACTTTACATAGTAAAGAGAGAAACCTCTTGTATCTGCATTAGCTCTAGAACAGAAAATGTCCTGGCTTGGCTCTAACTACTGTGAGTAAACCTTTGACTATAACTTTGAATGGTGAGAGAATGGTTTACTTCAGAACTGACGTATTTTGTCCCTCACTTCGGAAAATTCCAAATTACAATCTTCCTTAGAAACATAATTTAAGAAAAACATATATTTCAAAGGTAGTTCTGATAATCTTCAGACAGATAGAAACTCAAGAGAAGGTTGAACTTAAAGCAATTAATCAGTTTTTGGGGTTTATTTTGTTTGTTTTATTTTAAGTGTCTGTGAGAGTTAACTCCATGGGGGAAGAAATCCAGCAGAAAAAAACAATTTAGAGACCACCATGATTTCTGTTAAAAAATTATAATCTCTGACATCATGTAGACATACTTGACACCCACCCATTTTAGGATTATCCCACATTTAGCACTGCTAGTTTCTGCAGTTTCTTAAGCCTCCAGTCGCTATTTTCTGCACAATAAAAAATGGTGTATCTGTAAAGGCACCGTGACTTGAATGATCCATTTGCAATTAAAGTAGAACTATAATGCATTTTCCCCACCTCCCACATACCTATTTTTACCACTTTCCTTGTTCTGACTCACAGAAGATGTGAAGAGAAGTGCTGAGGCCTTGCCTAACATGCAGTGTCCCGGGAAACCACTGCCCTCCCACTCGGTTTGCCTCTGCACAGGAGGTGCTGTGAGAGCAAGCTCCTGCCATCGTGTGCTGAGTACCAGAGTGTGTCTTCACCCAGCATCCAGCTCCTAATAGCAACATTGGGTCCTCGGGACTCAGTATATTACTACTAATTCAGAAGTTTATGCTGATGTATCATATCTGCTGGGTACCTCAATCCTCAGAGAACTCTAGGAATTGGAAACGGGGAGAAACTGTTTTTAGTGTACACAGATCCCACAATGGCAATCACAATAGATGGGACACTGTGTATTTGCTGAGTAAAATAATGAAGAAAGGGACAGTACACTTACATCAGTGTTAAACGAGAAAGGCTGTTTAAAAATCTGCATGTCTTTACGTTTGGGGTGTTTCCCTCCCACAACATGTTAGAAGTTTAGATACTCCAAGTTCCTAAATTTCAAAGTTTCTCAAAGAAACCTTTCTTTCTCCCACTCCTTGCCCCTCCCAAGAACTTATGTTCTATTTCTGTGTTTTACTGTACAAACACTGAAAAAAGAAGCAGTCCTGTAGATTAGGGACCTATATGCAGGTCTCCCTTCTCTGAGAGAAATACTCTTGTCCCTAGTCTCAAGTCAGGTTCCTGCTCATAAGTTTCTTTCCTGGCTCCTAGAAACCAGCAGTCAGCAGGAATCATGTAGTACCTCAAGCACCGGTGCTCAAACCTCACAGCTATTCAGGGGAAACGAAAGTGTTCTAAAGAAAAACTCCTGGAGAGGAAGACTCACCGTATTGGTTCATTTCTGGCATTATATTTGTCCTTAACCATTCTTGGCTTTGAACTGTTGTGTGTCGTTTGTGTCTACACATCAAATCCAGCCCAGCCCTAACCATGGATATATTCTGAGACTCCACAGCCTGTAACAGCTAAGCAGACAGGCTATATAATGCTGAAGTCATTCTGCGGACATGGGCAAAAAGTCTTTTTTATTCACATACCAAGACAGCAAAGATGTACATTCAGGTATACATTTTTGTAACATTCTTCTGGAGTCTTACAAATGGATAAATAGCTCTTATCGAGCCAATATATAGTCACATTACAATAGTTTCAGGCAACTTGAAAAGAATATGAAAAAAAATATTAACCACTTCAAGCTAATAACACTTTTGAAAACTGACTTCATGGAAATGGAGTGAACTATAGCCAAAATTTGATGTAAATTGAACCATGAAATAAAAATTGCCATTTCTTTAACTTAAAATTGCCATTTCTTTAACTTAATAGTTAACTTACTGTTTTGACCTTTCTTTCTAACTGTGATGTATCATTAATTCTAATTTAAGTATTTATTCTCATTTACTGATGTTCTATATATCATATGACTATTGACAGGGTTTGGACAAGAGCATTTAACTGATTTTCAGATGAGATGCAGAAGACCACAATGTTACTTGCATATTGAACATAATATATGCAAAATGGAGAAAAATCCAGACCTAAGAATGCCCTGTGTTAGAGGATGTCTTTGATCAGCTAAATTATATTATATTTATAATGTGGAAATTTTTCATAAAAATCATTGAAATTTAAATGTATTTGCTGGTATGTTGCATAAGTACTGAACTTCAATGTATTTATTATTTTAGCTTTTCTTAATTTTACTATTAAATTTTGTGATGAAATGTCCATCTTCTGTGCTTACAGAGCATAACATTCACCAAGTATGCAATGTTTTTACCTCACTGAATGACAAATACTATCACCCGCATTACGGTGCAAATCTATTTTGCTACTTGACAAAGTAAACCAGGATCACTGTGTCCCAATAGTTTCCACTGAAGACTGGAAAAGTCTGTAGTTTTGCAAGTTGAAGATGGAAAACCATGTGCACTTTTTGGCAGAAGGCAATAATATCCTGGAAATAGCTGGTGCAGTACAGGACTATGCCAACTTTTCAGGGCAGATTTTGAAATATGGGGCTCTGGTGTTTGGCCCCGTTCATTAAAGAAACTGAAATAACCTTAAAAATATCAAATATTTAAAAGCCAGTTTGTACTGCCACAGGAATTTCCATAGGAACCGTTGTCATGTTTGCCCATTAAAATCTCAAGTCTCCTTTTTCCCCTAATGCCCAAGATTCCATGTAATGGAGTCTTATGATTCAGGGCTGGATATAGGACTTGTGGCTGAGCAAGTCACTGTGGGGAAAAAAGCTTTAATACTAAGCTGTTGCTGTGGGATACCTTCTAGCATGACTTAACTGAGCACAGGGTTATGTCAAGTACCACAAATTCTTTTGTAGTTTAGCGGAACACCACAGCTTCTCTAGAGAGATTTGAAATTACAGAATCATAGACGAGGTGGGTCATTTTACACCTGGTATGTTTGGTCACAGAGCAGGGGAGCTCTACCATCAAGGGCTACACAAGGCTGGATGGCCTGGGGTGTGACCAGCTCTATGAATCTCTCTCTGGCAAATCTATGGTTCTCATTAAGTTCTTTGGTTTGTGAAGCTTCTGTGCTGGAAAGACCAAAGTAATAATTTTCTTCAAATATATGGGGCTGACCATGCTGGCCTAATAACCACTCTCCCAGAAAACCTTACTGCATATGATCTATTTCCAGCTGCTTATCGTTTTTCATAATCTTAAGTGTTACTGATTCAACTATTAGTCACTTAACTAGTGAGTATCTTCCTCCTCCTAGATTTTCACAACTGCTTAGAAAAAAATTCCAAACAGCAGTAATTTTTTAGAATAAATCAAGGGGAAAAATACATAATTTTCTCCTTCTAAACTGAATGCAATTATCTTTATTGGAGATGTGAAATGAATTATGAATTAGGGCAAGGACTGAGAATTTGACTGAAATTATACTTTTTGACATAGTTTTTGTCATCCCTCTGAAAATCCTTCTGATTCTAGTTTAGTTGTAAGCATTCTGGCGGGTTTAAATACTCAAATACATCTTAATCTAGAAATCAAATTGGTTAATTTAGAAATCAACTAAATCAACTGATTCTGGCATAATATCTCTTTGTGATGACTGGGCTACCATCCACACAAAATGACTGTTTATGTTGCAAGCCAGTGCACTCGGTCTGAGATGAGCACACTTACCTTGTATTTAGTGCAGTCATCTTCCTCTTATAATGTTCTTGGTTCAGATATAACACCTACTATCCTTGTGAATTTTAGGAAAGAAAATACTGGATAAAAAATTGAATGAAAAAGGAAGCAACATCTGGAATAAGTGGGAGAACTGTGGACCGGAGAAGGAAATTTGATGACATTAGCAGAAAAGCAAAGCTGAGGGTACTGGATGGGGTGGGAAGTGATTCACAGAAAAGTTGCACACTCAGTACTGTGTTTCTTAATGGATATAATGTTCTGTCAAAATTTTTAATCACAAATCACTTGATTTTCTTTTTTGTGTTTACTTGAAGGGTGAAGGTAACACTGCTTCCTCTTTCTTGGTTTGCTGTTCATGTGCATTGATCAAATACTGTATGAAGTGTTGAAGAGAAGTTCAGAGCTTCCTTATATTAAATGCAAGTGGCTGTCTTGTTATGGTGACTTTATGGTTATTGGTATCATTTGTTCCTTGAAATTTTTGAGATTATTCATGCTCAAATAAACTTTTTCTCCGGCATATCAAAGAAATTGGACTGAAATGCTGTTCCAATTTACAAGATTTAAATCCTAATTATTAGTGGACATTTAATATGTATAAATTACAATATACACTCTAAAATGAAATATTTCAAATAATGTAATTTTCTTATATGTGGCAGGACTTCACACCCCATGTTGTCCTCCTTAGAATTAACGATGCAAGAGCTTTACGTAAAGCGCGAAGAGAAATACAAACATACCTGCATGTATTCCTGGTCATTAGAGCCTAAACTTCTTAAAGTTTGTTTTATATTAAGAACATGAGCCTTATCTTTCCTCAAGGACTTGTTCAGAGTTGGAGAACTGGTGAAATGTTGATATCACAGGAGAGTGATGTTAGAACAATTAAATGAAAGAATTTTAGTTACAACATGTTCATTTTGATCAGAAGGGAAGGGTGCCATTTGAATAGTGTAGAGAGTAAGCAAATTTTCTAAGCAGTCTTCCAGCAAAATCAAAAACCAGGAGGTAGAAACACAAGAAACTTTTTTTTCTCCATGTTTTTTCTTTGTCTCTCTCACACACACACACAAAAGAGAAAGGGAAAAGAACAAGAGCAATTTAAAATGGAGATTATAGTTACTAAAATTCTGTTCTTATTCTGTATATTAACAGCCTTTTAAGACTTGGTAAGAGTCACCCTGAGCTTTGAAGTCAGGTTTTAGCAGAAAAATAAGTACATGCAAAATATCCACAAGCACCTTATCTTTCAAAACAATATGAGGGATATAGCTGTAACGTTTAAATGTTTTAAAACTGCTTCAATCTGAAACTGTTCAAATTTGTGACTCCTAAGTCAACACAGGAAAGTACAGAGTGCCTTTCTCTTAATTACCCTCAATTTTGAAGTCTTGTTGTCTAGTTTTATCAATGTAAAGTACATAAGGCAAAGAGAATTTAATGCACATACTGAAAAAAATTATAAGCACAGAGCCCATCTCTTCATTTGCCAACAGACTGACCTGAATTTTGCAGAGCTGTCCTACTTGCCTCTGGAATTCAACAAAAATAATTGCAATTAATATTTTTCTGCCATATGCCATCTTACGGTAGCAGACTATTTTATTATTACCTTGTTTAAAATTAGCTTTTTAATTGATGAACCTTTATAATATAAAAGCATTGTTCATGGCTGGCAGGAGGTGTATAAACAAATGTATGAAGACCAGTTGCATTCAATTTTAAGACTTGGTAACTCAGATAATTATGCAGAACTAATTAATTCAAAATCTGTTTATCAACAGTAGTCTGTAGCTGCAGCATTTCATCCCAGAGGCATTAACAAAGGCTTATCACCTGCTTTCTTGTTGCATTTTATCTCCAAGGCAAATCAATAGGCAGAGTATGAAAAAAATGCCATTCCCACAACTAACAGTTTGCAAAACTTGCAAGAACTTTTAATATCTGTTACCAGTTATGTTATCTTAAATTCAGGTAAATTCTAAATGGAAATGGGATGTGCCAAAACAACATGCATAGAAAAGACATGTGAAAATGAAATTTGAAATACAAAGAAATATTAAAAGAATTTAAAGAATTGTTTAAATATTAGTCAATTTTTCTTGGCAAAATATTCACCGTGCACTTGTAAATGTTGTGAGTGAGCTAAATATACTCGTTGAAGAACTGTGCTGATGCTATCGGGTTTATGACTGTCATTTTTGCTTCACTTCTCTAATTTCACACAGAATTTTCTTTATGTTGTGCTTTGAGGCCCAGGTTGCACACTATTACTTGTACTCCTGCAGAAATGTTAAACAACAAAAGTAGAGATATAAAAAGTGCTTCCCATGGTTATTGTTTCGTATTTTTCCCCAAGTTTGTTGTATATCCTAATATGAAAGCAGTTTGCTGTCTGGTATTTAGTGTGTGAGGTCTCAAACATTCATCTAAGAAAGTGTAGTTCTGAAGCTGAGAGGTTTGTATTTCTGTTCATCAGTATATCTAAAGCGTTCTGAAAAAAACATATAAATCTATATTTTTATAGATCTAAGTTGCAGAATAGCAAAGTAAGCTGGCTTCAATATCTGCTCATGGAGCCTCTTCAACAATACCAAAGTCTGATTGAACCAATAGCTATGGCTACATAAGTACAATAGTTTCTTATAGAATGCACAGAAGAAATCCTGTTCCCAGTGAAATCAGTTACATGAAGTGGTTCCAGCATGACTCAGATACCTACAAAAGGTGACTCATGATCCTGCAGATACTCATATGCTCATATTTACATGTAAAATTACTCATACACATAAATGTTGACAAAGTTTCAATCACTTTCAAAAGGCTATCGTGATAATGATTTTTTTTAAATAATCAAATCTTTCTCTACTTTTTATGTCTGTTGGTTACTGCTTGTTAATAACTTCCCCCTTTTTGGAATATACTTCCATTCTGGAGAGATCAGGGCTTATATATGTTTATTAAAAAAATTGTGGGCTGAGGTACATTTCTATAAACATTACCAAATCATATCTAAACAATGTTTTGGAGTAAAATGTAGTCAGTGTATTCTAGTCATTGATTAGTAATGGAGAAGAAAGTCTGGTTCAGGAGACATAAATACAGACTAACTGGATTTTATTGCAGGTGTGAAGCACATTCCCTTTTTCACATAAGCCATATTTATTTATATTAGCTATATTTATTTATATACAAGTCATAGCTTTAAAATTTATGGAACAAAGCACAGCAAGAACTATGCACTCTGCTCAGTGTAATAAAACATACAATAAATTCAGCAACAAAGAAATGAGACAGTTCCAGAAGTACTTTGTATTGCCTGTTCACAAGAAATTATAGGTAAAGAGAAGTGACAGTCAAGGGTTAAATTACGAAATTTTGCAATTTATTTCTCATCATTTATGAGATTGTTAAATGTCAGAAAGTGGACTTTTTTTTTACTATCAGTATAAAATTGAACATACTGTGAGACATAAGGTAGCAGGTGTCTTGGCTCTAAACTATCAAGTCTGTGGGCATTCTGTTATAACAGGTGCTCCAAAAATTTGAACAGATTTTAACAAGAGCTGTATGGGCTTTTTAATTAGCCTGGTTACTCAGCATGTGGAGAAAGCACTAGGTATGTGCTTAAAACACCATTGTATCTTGCAAACAAATGTTTCTCATACCCATAGTCATTCTTTTGGCTGTTATCTTAAAATTCCTTTCTATCTATTTGATCCTTGTATTCATTTTTCTTATAATATATCCTACCTGAAAAGAATCATCTTACTAAAAAAAAAAAGTGTTGAATAGCATATAGTCTCCTCTTCAAAGCAAGAATTTAGAAACTTGGATTTACCTGATACTTAGCTGTGATTTTACTTGGCATTATAAAACTATGAGAAGGCCCACCGAAAAGGAATTCTGTGCTCTGAATCTCTCGGTTTTAACTACAAAATGTCTTCATTTGCAGTTAGGCTTTTCCCATTATTATTAAGTACATCATAAGATTTTTTAGAAGAGATAATGCCATAAACTTTAAAATAAACACAATATAGTAAAAAATGCTTTGATTTTACAATCAGTATGATTGATTAAATATGATTTTATAGGTATGATTTGATGCTATAAATGTATGACTATAACATGTAACATAAAAATAATGCCAGATAAATTAAATTATGTTATAATGTTGGTTTAAAAAGAATAAGCTAAAGAACATCACATTACAGGGGGAAAAAAAAAAGAATCAAAAGATGGCTTACATAAAATTTTTGTGCAAACTGTCCTGTGATGAAAATTAAGATTTTAATTTATAGTTTTATTTTCATATAAAAATGATTTTACTAGTTTTGTCTATAATACTGACATTAGTGTCTGCTGCTGGTATTTATCTTAAGATCTTTACATCTTTTGTTGTTATAAAGTTTAGTATTGCGCATCTTAAATTACAGAAATCAGGGGTTTTTTTTAACTCAGAAGAGATTGTTGAGAAATTATGTGGAGGATTTCACACTTGAAACATTTGTGTCAAAATATCTTTAACCACTTGGCCTAAGCTTAAAAATACCAAGACACGTTTTGATCCATACAAAATGCACACTTTTTAAAGTGTTCTTAGTTTAAAAAATGCTTATATCTGCATTTTTAAAGGAACTTTTCTCTTACATAAATTAATGTAAGAAATGTACATTTTATGATTTCACTGTAAATTCAGTCTCTTTCCTTATGCTATTATTTAATTGCTCAGCAGTAAGAAACACAAGTATAGGCAATCACCATTTATTGCCTGAAGTAATAATTATTCTCTTATTATACTGTGCTTTTTAAAATTTAGAAATCTCAACCCATTTACAAGCTTGATGGAAAACAAAGATGGGGATATATTTATGCTGTAAATGAAAGGGGTACTTATTACTGCAGAGGTAACAATAGCAGTGAAAGCAGCAGAAAAAGTGTTAGCATTGGTTACCCACTCAAAATCCCTACAGACTTTATAATATGTTTTCTGCTGCAGGATGGGACCCTTGCCATTGCATTTCTGTGAGGTAACAAGGATGAGAAATGCAAATTACAGTAGTGTATATTACCACTGTAGCTGAGACTATGACTTGAGCATTGGTTGCCTTGGGCACTAAGACTGCCTTGATTTCTGGCTCCAGCAGTTCCCATCACCAGCCCCTTCTTATGCTCCTGTACCACATAACCACCTCTCAGTTGTGCCAATGCAGTTTATTGTGGATTATAAGGCAAATTTCCCTTTTTTTAGGGAGTGGATATGTTAAGCGAATAATGCTGCTGTATTGTATGATCAAACTATGGTCTCATTTTGCTGTGAAAATATAACCTACACGCAAATTAAGTTTGTTGGGAGTTTAGAAAACCTGAAAAAAACATTAAATGCATTCTGACATGACAGATACAGATAAAACATCACTGTCAGGGAGACTTTGAAGGGATAACAACTCAGAAAGGTAGACTTTCTCTTTATTTTCCCTCAAATTTCACCCTTTTAAGGGCTCAAGAACAGTGACCACTTTAGCCTGGTTTTCTAGATTCATCATGTTATCTGAATAATCATGCAAATTAGGTTGATTAGAAATATCACCCCTGCCAGAGGATGATTTGCATTACTGAAGTGCAATGTAGGAAGTCTGTAATGAGATTCAGGTAGTAATGGATGAAAAATACAACACTAAACTGAAGGAGGACGACAATACAAAGTTAAAAATCATTACAATAATAGTAACTAATGGGGACTGTAAAATGAAACCTTATGGAATTGCAGCAACCTATTTCTAAATTTGATATGGCTAGTCACTCAATGATCAGAACTAGAATAAGCCATTTTTCTAGATCTGGAGTTAAACCCAAGAAGCCCTGTTTGCAGAAACTTAGCTATATCTTAATACAATATTTTTCTTGCAAATGTGGAAGCTCTGCTTGGGTTGATTGGATGTTACATCCAATATACATCCAACTTAGCATCTAATATAAATGCTAAGTACAAGTGATGAGTAAAATATTGGAAGGTGATGATTACATTTTTTAAACATTTGTAGTTGCTTTCTTACATTAAGATTAATTTTGTATGAGACAGATATTTGTACTAGGCATAAATATACAGGTTAAAGTAATTATAGGGAACACTAATATGTGCAGAATACCACCAGCGTTAAGAATTTAATCTTTAAGGCAAGATTTGAGAAAGGCTTCAGCTTTTATAAGTTATAAGGAATAGACATGGCAGATACAGTCGTGTAATAAAACCCCACGAAGCTGCATGCCCCATCTAGGTAGCTAGAAATCTAGGTAATCTATTTGCCAGTATAAATTCTCTGTATGGCAATTCCATTAATGATTATTAAAAATATTACAGCTGTAAAACCTTGTAAAGCTTTAGGACCAAGTTGTGAAAATAATTACAATTCTTAGTGATAATAATAGTTCCATCAGTTTATATAAGCACAGGAGAGCACTATGGAATCAAATGAAGGCATTCATTTAAATAATTGCAGGATTACATCTTTGAAGAAGCTCTTGAAATTATAACTAAAACTTAGCTTGTTGGGCACGAGCATGCTGTTTTCAAAGAAAAGTCAGTGATTCCATAGATCACTGAAAGAGATATTAAAGGATGCGCTTCAAAGTCCTCACTGTTTATTTCCCGCTGAATTTCACCATCGCACTGACTGCTCCTTTTCAGGGACACATAGTATAGACTTGCTAGCATGTGCCCAATTTTGGTAAATTTCAGCCTGACAACAGCTCTTAAAGAAAAAGTTGTGATTGTGAAGAGCAGAAAAATTAAATGAAAAATAAAGAGTTAAGACACTAATTACAGTTAATTTTTTTTAACATTTAATTTGGCAGTTCTCATTATCTTTTATTGTGCAGTGTATGAGGTCAATTAGGATTCAGTTGATCTTGGAGTCAGTTGACAATGCTGTTTATAATTAGATAGAGGAAAGGGAAAAGGTTGATGTTTTCTTTCTCTTCCTCATTAGGACTGAGCCAATTTTATTGCTATCTTAAAGGCAGTTAAAAAGGTCATGTGACTGTTTCCTAAATGAATTGTTTTGCAAAATACTGTTGTCTTTGTAGGGATACTCCGTTGCTAGGATGGAAAAACAATCCTTATTAAAATTTTGAAGTATGCAATTCATGACTTTAATAGACAAAGAAAAGCATGTGAATTGTTTTACATTTCACACTCTTACCTAGGAACTGCAAGGATTCGAATTTTAAACAACTGTTTGCAGTTTTGCAGAATCTGAACGAAAGGGTTCACAGAATCAACCCCAAATTTAGTATTGAGCTTTTATCTTTAGCAGCTACTAAACAATACTTTCCATGAAGTAATGCAATTGATATGAATAGTGTCAGACCTCTAAAATCTTTGCCTTGTGCTTCTTGATGGTTGTTTAATAAACATTCATGATAGCACTTGCATAGAAGTACTGAATTACTGCATAATATTCTATGATCTGTTAGCAGGTAGAATTGACATACATTCTAACAACCTTGAAGCTAATTTTTTAAATTAACTCTGCATACTGCTCTGATATAACGTAAATAATCTTAATTCATTAATATTTTTGAAATTTCAGATATAATACTTTTGTTAATATTGCAATACTTCTTTCATGTTTAGTGCAGCAGTGACTCCAGTAATATTAATTTAAAGGTGGAATGAATATTAGTTTTCAGACCATTTAGTTCAACGATTTAATAATGTTTTACTTTCATAACTCTTTTTTAATGATAAGCAATGCATATGCATTTATATGAGTATTTTATCATACATTATAAAAATACTAATAGAAGATAAAAGACAGCAACCCTCTAGTTCAGTGATTTGAAATGAATATAAATTGACATTTGAGAACTCTTGATAGAAAAAAAAAAACAAACTCTACAAAAGATAAAAGAAAAAAGAAGAAACTGTTAAATGAAACACAAGAGGGAAAGTCCCAACAGTTCTAATTAAAGACGTTTCAACGTTAGAACTGCAGCATCCACCCACATGTCATTCTTGCATGACATGTAACAGAAGATCACCAGTTCTGTCTTCCTTGTACAAAATATTTTTCCTATAATTGTTTATCAATAACAGCAAAAGTGAGAGTTTTGTGTAATCATATTCATAAGTGGCACAGAAAAGCAGTCGTCATAGTAAATCTGCATGTAACCAAAAAGTGATCCTCAAAGCAACTTTCAAGAAATGCTGCCAGCCACCTATTATTCAGTATTTTACTGTCTTCACTGGTTTCCTTCGTCAAGTAGGAGATAAAGGAGCAGCCTGGAGAAGGTAACTAGCTCATTGCATATGTAAAAAAAGTAGAATGCATGTTTCCTTTATTTCACTCAGAGGACAGAAGTGAAAACAAAAAGCCAAGCATATTCATGACAGTGGCAGATGGTGCCAACCTTGCACAGCTATTTTCTTTGATTATTGGCTACTTATACTTTTAAAAATGAGAGACAAAGCCAGAAAGCTGTGGTTCTAGAAGAAGATAATGAAGTCTCACTGACATAGGTCATCATCCTGAATATCATCCAGATTTGTTTTGGGTTTCTATAGAATTTTTCTCCATTTCTCTTACTTTGTATTTTCTCTAGGAAACCGCCTAAACTAGATACAGGTCTCATTATATGCACACCAACAATAGACAGAGTTTCAGATAAGGTGAAATAAATTTGCCTGTGCCATTTCAGAAAATTAAGTTATTATATTCTTTAAGAACTGCCTTTTTCATTTCAAAGAATAATATTAAACTGACAGTAGTCAGTATCTTATTAGTTCAACTGCTGTCAAACAGTGAGTATGGATTTTGAATTGTGAATATCCAGTTCTGAGAACTACATTTACTATGCTGAATCATATGGAACAGCTTTGAAAAAAAATAAATGCTAGACTCAGAGAGGAGCCATTTTTCAAAGTGTCTAAGTAAACATCAGGAGGTTTTTCAGTACTTTTATTTATTTTCCTTCCTGCCCAGAAGATTCTGTATAGTATGGTCACAGTTTGATGCATGTTTAATGAAAATAAAAGCTACAGCCAAGTTACAATGGAAGTGAAATTCTACCAAGGCCCAATTTATGATTATTGATTCTAACACCCTTTCAAACAAGAAAAGTCCAACGGGGAAATGAACATCTTTTCAACTAAGTGAATGAATCATACTGCCTTCATGAAGGAGCTAGAGAATGGATAGGAGTGTTTAGGGCCACAACACGAAGACCAAATGATGTTTTTCCTAGCCAGGAATGTGACCAGTCAGACTCCTCTTAAAGATTAAATTTCTTTTGCAGCAGTACAAGAAAAGTCAAACAAACACGAATGGATGCTGAGCTCAGAGAGAGCCCTCACTTACAAAGAAAAACTATCACTGTTGTTTCCAAAGCAAAGAAAACATTATATACAAATTGGGTTAATCTAATAATGAGGGCTGAAGAAATTTTTATTGCCATGTAGAACCGCTTCAATATATAATTCTTGTGTCTGGAGCAGTGCTCTACTGGTAACCACATTATAAACCCGTATGCTTATGCTGATGTGACTGTGTTACAAAGGAGACTGTTTGCAAAGAGTAACATCAGATCACAGAACCTATGACGTGAGATGTTTGTATTTTAGTCTTAACCAGTTGCTGGTTTTGATCCCTCATGGTCAAAGAATGAAACAGGGTCTTGTGAGTGATATGGCTTCTTGAAGCTTATACCATGCAATGCATCACCTTCTAAAAAGTAGCTTTATTGTAACAATTCCAGCTTTAATAATCCCATTTTACCTCTTACTATAAGAAATACATCAATTAGCTTTTACCATATAACAGAGATCCTCGTGCTACTCCCTTTCCTCAAAGTTTCTTTGAACTACATCTAATAGATCCTCGGCATACAAATGTTTCTAGCAAAAATTGTAATCAGAGATTTAGTTTCGTATTCTGGGATTCATATTCTGGGACTATGCTGTACTGTAATTTACTATTGTGTCCATTTTTTCCTCATCTGCTACCACTCTTAGTTATGGGCAGTGCCACCTTCCCAAAGTAGGAGCACACAGAGGACAATTTTGTTTAACTTGCCCTTGCTATCCTCATCCTCCAGCCTGGTCTTTAGGTGCTTGCTAAACTTTGATGGCACAGCAGAGAGAGTGTGTATCAATCCTCTTTGCTTTGCAATCTTAGATGCAATAAAGGAACACATGGTTGAACATGCAGTCATGTTGATTCCTGGAGAAACAGAAAAGGTTAGTGGAACCTATTAATTGGATTTTTTGGTTGTTGTTTAGCATCACTATACTCTATTTTACGCAACACAACTGAAAATTCGTGCATTCATTTTGAAAACTGTTATCCTCCGCTAAAAAAATGTACACATGCAAAGATACAGTACAGAGAATTGTCAGAAAACCTTGACAATAAATCTGCCAGTCTTCCCATCCCAAGCCTATATAACATGTACTTGACTGAGATGGAAGAGGCAGGATAGGTGACAACCCAGACACACAGAAACAGAAGTGTATGGTTTAGAAGTAAGCACACCTGTAAACCTTAACATTAACAGGAACTTGGTGCATTTTTCTGCAGTTTCTCTAAGTTAGTAATTTCATTCCTGCTTGTTTTTGTTTGTTTGCTTTTGCTATATATTTCTTGATTCTATCTTTTCACATGTGACTGTAAAATGGCCAGTCTAAGACAAAGAAAGCTTTTAAAACATTTTTATATATAGGGTTAGCCTGGCTTATAACACATTCTTCCTGAGCAAAATTATCAAATGGTTGTCCTTCAACTATTAAATTTAAAAAGGATGTAATATTCATAGAGTGACTTGAAATGGAAAATTTAAAATATCAGAGGGAAATAATAATTAACATTAAATTTTACTGAAGACTTCCAGAAAAAGCATTCTAGAGCAGAGGGAATTATTTGTGAGTTCGGCTGATGAAAAAAATATGTTGACATAGTATCATTCGTATTGAAGAATGTGAGATAGAAAGCATGGTAATCCACAATTCATGAATAGTGTGGCAGTGAAAATAGATACATTCAAAAAATATATATAATATATAAATATAATTAAAATATATTAAGTGAAGATGTTATATATTTACTATCTATAAATTCATTGAAGAACAATGACTTTAAATTGGACAGAACATGATAAAGTACACTTGCAGGGCCTGCACTTACATTTTTGAGGCACACAAATTCTAATTGACTTGCATAAGTAAAAAAATGCAAACTTTGACCCTGCATTTTCCATGACCTTTGGTTCATGTCAACTTTATGATAATTATCAGTGTCTTTGGATAGGCAAACATATGCAGTCTATCTCCTTGGATCACAGAATCACAGTATTCATTAGTACATAGTACCGGATGTTGAATAAACAGTCCCCAGTCCATAACACTGATAATGTCCATATTATTGTTGCTAAAAGTAATGAACCTCATCTGAAGAGCCATTTTTTTCCTTTCCAGCAATATAGTGGATCTGGGCAAAAAATAAAAATTAACAGAATCTTTTATGTGTTAAACCCAGAGCCAGTTGGCTGCCTTGGTTAGGGAGACCAAATGCCAGCAAAATCAAAACCTTCATTTGCTTTGAAGACCTCATGCTGAATGAGAAGCTGTTGTTGAGTGAAAGATACTCTTTGCAAGCACATTCATTTTCTTCTTTTTGAACTCTGAAGGGAACTGAAAATTTAAGCAATTAGTTATGTCTGTCCCTTTGAGATCAGAAAAGCTCAGAATGATCACACTTTAAAGAGTGAAGTTGATCAAAATGTAACACTGAAGCTATGAAAATGTAGAGACTTTTGACCCTACGAAATACCAAGTTCATTGAAAAATAAACTAGATAGTTCCTGATGCTGAAAGTAGTATGAAATTTGTTTGTGTTGAGCTCTGTGCTATTCAGGAGGTTGCTTTGCAAAGTGGTTGATTCGACTGTCGCTTGTACCTCTTAATGGATAGCTCATGTAAAACCCATGAAGCAAGTATTTCTTCACATGCCCTCCCAGCCACTTTTTCCTGAATACGGGTGTTCAGAGGTTCAAATCTAGCCAGCACAGAAAGAGATTTCTTTATTATGCACAACTGTGTCCCTGTGTTGGAATAAAAGAAACAAGGAGTCATTGTTCTTGGTAACTTGGTATGTAAAAATATTGCCAAAATTGTATATTGTTGCCTGTATGTGTTAACTATAGTTATCTCTCTAAATAGAGCTGTACTTTTTCTGCAACAGGAATTTATTCTAATACTTTTATACTTTTCTTTCCTTAGCAGTATAATAACTACTGTGCCATATATATAGAAATTACTCCCAAGAATGTAACAAGCAGGATTCACACATTTAAATGATTTTTTTTTAAAAAAGCTGAACTGTTTCCAAATTCTTCAATCCAAGCATCACTTAAGAAACTGTTTGTTCAGTTCAGTTTCATCTCTGCAGCTGCCAAACCACTTCAGTTCTGCCAGCTCTGCTCTCTGATTGCAAAATAAAGGGTGGTCACTTCACAGTGTATGCAAGAAATATTGTAATTTTGTGAAAATTATGACATTTAAGAAATCCTTTCAGTAGTAAATGTTAGGCTATCCTGCTACTTGCCTGTTTAGCAAAACCCAAAAAGAATCTTTTATATTCACTTCTCCATACTTTCCTATAACATTAGTGGATATAGTACACTGGGTTTGCATTTTGTAAGACTGAAGCATTTTGCTGCAGCTTACATTCAAAAATACTTTTGGAGCATAATAGTCTGTCAAAACAAATCTGTTTTCCTCATTTTTGTGTGTGCACAAGGGTGTCCTGACTGCTTTTTGTCCATCTCTAACAATAACAATAAGACAATAGTAATTGCAGAGTAGCAAAGCTTTTCTTTTTTTTTTTCTTTTTTCTTTCTTCTTTCTTTTTTATTGCCTTTTTTTTTTCTCTTTAAAATCAGAGGATATGTGAAAAAATGAATCGAATAGACCCTTCTTGTATGAAAAATGTTGCTAAATAAATGCATTAACCATTTTCATAGCTCATGTCTGAAGATTGGAGTCTCCTGTGTCCATACTATGTGCAGAAACACAAAGGCATAGTACATAGGAAACCACAACCTGTTTTATTACGAGGAAATGCAAATAATTTTCTTACTGTAATACCTTGTCACAAACATTGTTTTAATTTTCAGGAAAGTAGTCTCAATGGTTCACTAGTCGCTAAATAAAAGGTCCCCACTTGATGTAAAATACATAAATATGTGATATTGCTTTTAATCTGAAATATAACTTAAGCAAATTATAAATAAGAAACTTACTGGGTTTTCTCTCTCTGTTTTGCTTTAAGTTCCAAGCAGTTTTCTCCTCAGGAAAATAATTTGCCTTAGCTGAAGAATAAATTAAAGTGTGCTTAGAAATAACAATGGAACAAAATATTTGAGGGGTTTGTGCTTTTTGTAAGCTGTTTTCCCCCCAGATAATAAAAATATTTAATTTTAAATGGTGATACTGAAAAGTTGTTATAAATAACAAAATACCGGGATACAAATTTCTGCAATATAGAAGCAAAAAGGAAGGAGCTTACTGTGATTTTTTTTTTAACATAACAAATGTAAAAGTTAGAATTGTTACAGCAGTCTGATTTTTCCTGTGACTAGCATTTTATCTTATTCAGGGTATTGTTTCTATCAGATCATGTTCTGTGTTTTTCCCCTGCTGACCTCTATTTTGCCCGGTAGGAATTCTCTGCTGAGAGAGACTTACTATGGGGTGAGGAAACATTTCAAGGGCTGCTTTTTGTTCACCTTGCATTATCACTGTGAAGTGTTAAAACTGACTGTAAGGCAATACCAAATCATAACAGTTGAGTATTGCGCCCACTTTCTACCTAATGTGTATTATAATTTACATTAATTCTGAAATAGATCTAATATGAATAAAAATTATAGAAATAGGTATTGCACTTTTTCACTAAGAATATTTTCAAGAGGTGCAGTCAGTTTATTTTTCTTCATGTTAGCCCCATAGACAGTATTTTATATAATTACAAATAGTGAGAATCAAAAGAAATGCTATCATGCCTCTTACATGGGATATTATGTAAACATTAGCATTTGTTAGTCAAATACTATTTTCTCATCTACTTGTGCAGACCCACTGAACTGAATATATGCAGAGATACGTCCTTTAGCAAATTGTTAACCCAGAGAAATATATCCTTTGCAACACAGCTTCATGCCAATCGCCACTTCAGTAAACACTGCCACATCATGATGACTGTTCTCCAGGAATTAGCAATGAGTTTGTTTATAATCAAGTTTATCAATATTTATAAAGTACTGTACTTAAGGGGATAATATATTGATAAAATACAGTTCTAAAATGCATTACATTTCCACATTATATTTAATGGCTAAAAATACATGTAGTGGGTGTGGAGTAATAGGGGCCATACCCCGCCCCCACAAACAGTTTCTTTATCACCCCATCTGCTACCCCAAATGCTAACTCTCAGGAACACCACTGCTTTGCAGCATGTTTTATTATTCAAGCCTTGGTGGGAGGAGAGCTGCAGAAAGAAAGTGTTAACTGTAGAGAAAGGGAGGGTCAAACCAAGACCCAGAATAAGCTATATTGCTCCACTAATGCCAGGACAGTGGCACAAACTTCCGCTGGACCTGAACTGGCTACTAAATACCATTAGATTAGATAAAAACCTGCTAGAAAAAAAAGGAACAGTGAGAAAGAGGTCTAAACACATTTGTCAAAGAATTAATAAAGAGGCTAAAGGTATTTACGTAGGCAGGGAACATATGGAAGAGGAACAAGGCAGACTTTGAGAAGAAATTATTTAGCTTCATTTAAAAAAAAAACAAAACCCAAAAAACGAAAAAAACCCAAAACCAAAACAAAAAACCCAGAACAAAGATAAGACTAGGGAAAAAAATAAATAGAAAGTTTACACAGTTGTCGTGATGTCTTTCTATTTTTCCAAAAGGAAGCAGGAGGTTGGGGCCTGATCAGACAGAAGTCAAGCAAGGATTCTTTTTGCTTTAGATGGGGTACTTTGGAAAGAAAGAAATGCTGCTAAATAAAGATCAAATAGTGATGAGTGTTAATGGGGGTTTAAGAGACAAAGCGTCCAGTTTGAAGCACTTATTGGCGATGTCTACACTATCATCACTTGCCAAAAACATTTCCATCATTGTGCAATGGTTGAGATTTATAGCTGACTTCCAGCATTTTAATCTAACCCAGCTCAGAGCAGGTGAGGAGATGGCTGAATGTAGGTCATTGAAATGATTTTGGGGGCAATAAAGTTGTTCATAAATATAAGTTAAATTCAGTAAACAATTCAATTTGAAAAAAATTTGGGAGAAAAGCAAAAGAAACTAAGTGGATTTTTTAATATATTCACCATTTAAAAAATGGATTTTTTTAGCTTAGTATTTTCCCTTAAAATTCGATCTATTTCTAATTTAAAAAAACTATTAAAATGGAAGAATCCTGAAAGAGAGCAAAATGTTTTGGTTTAGGACAATTGAAATTGTTTAGGACAACACAAAATTAATTATGTTTCTGGTTATGGGATTCATCTGTCAATCTGAAAATCCCGTTATTTATACAGCTCTCAAGTAGGTAATACACTTATAGCCAAAATGACTAGCCAATATTCTGCATCTCATTGGCACATATCTATTAGAATGTGAAGCTGACCATATGAATCTTATTTTCTTTCAAAAAATCCTATTAATTTACAATGATTACATACAGATCTTCCTTGAATTCAGTCAGAGCAAACAAGATATGATTTTCATATTCCCAATTGCAAGTCAGACAGTGTTCCCTGAAGAGACACTCTATTTCCCGGTTACTGGTTTGACATGAGAAGTTTCTTATTTGCCGTAGTAAGTGTATTTATTTTGCTTTTTGTTGACATTTTTGTTTATTTGTTCGTTTTGTTGTTGCTGATGTTGTTGGTTTTTGGGAAGGGGGATTGCCTGGTTTTCTTTTCTGTTTGTGGGGTTTTTTTGTGTGCGTGTGGGGGGTTTTTTGTTTGGTTTGGTTAGGTTAGGTTTGGTTTAGTGGGTTTTTTTGTTAGTTTTGTTGGTTGGTTGGTTGGCTGGTTAGTTTGGGCTTTTTTTTTTTCTTGGTTGCTTTCTCCTGGTTTTAGTTGTTATGTAGGTGTTTATAGACTAGACTGACCTTTGTGCTAAAATGCACAGTATACAGCAATGTCTCCAAAGGTCACTGGTTCACTGAAAGGAAACTAGTTCCTGACCTTACAGCAGTTGTTCATCAATCTGGATTGGCGAGGAATGAAAGAGTCATAGCAGAAGATGTATTTTCTTGTGTGTACATCTCTGCTCCTGTAAAGACTCTGGAGGCTCAGGGAGTCTCAGGTGATTAAGAGTCAAAGTAATGGTCTATTTCTAGTGCACTCAAACAGAATTCAAGATAAAATAGACACTCTATATGTAGAAAAACCAGAGGCAGGTATTAGAAAGTATGGAAGGTTGTGCCTCGGTGTTCAACTGAATAAGGTCTTGTTAATTTATACATGCTGCAGAGCCTTTTAAGTTTTCTGTCTCTGGATAATCAAATCCTGGTATAATCAAGTCAGTTTTCAAATTTCCAAGCCAAAAGATTCCATGCAGTATACTCAGCAGTGATCCTTTATGAGGTACTAAAAAAAGCCAAATTCTGTTTTATCTGTGTGGCCTTTCCTTAAGAAAATTTATGCTCTCTTGCTGGTTGAAATGTGTTAGCTGCCACTCTTCTTCACCAGAAATGGCTGTGGACTGAGTCATGATCAAGGAAGGGATATCTTATATTGGGATGGCTGCAGTAGCTCCCTACCCACACTGCAGGAGCAGTTCAGACTCTGATGTAACAGCTACAGAATTGCAAATAAGAGCTTGGCATTTGTGTAATAAACTTTAGCAGTTCCAACTACTGCTTTCTGAGAAGCAGAGCCAGCTCTGTAGTCAGGGTAGGAATCTCTAAGAGAAGCAAGAAAAAGAGGGATGCAAAACACTGAATCTGCCTGAACCGAAACTATCCCCACTTGTGAATCAGACCCCTATGGTGTCTTGAATATTGTGGTGGGTATCCAGTAGGAGACTTTGTTATGAATGATAGAATTATAGAATAATACTATATTATTGCTTGGATGAATTGGAGGTGGCAGAAAGAACTATTTATTAACTTCATACAATGACATGGCACATGTAGTGTGAGATTCAAAGTCCAACAGAAACTAAGTGGAAAGAGTTCTTGTAGTTACAAAATTAAGGAAAATAATAGCCAATTGTCTCAGAGAACAGCCATATAGTTTTATGGAAAAGGGAATTAATACTACTGGATGCAGTCAGGCACAAATACAGTTTTTCAAAATGTCATTCTCACGCAGCAAAAACATGAAACTGCAGACAATGACTAGAAAGAACTAAAGCCTCCCTGGTTACCTGGAATACTTGAGCATGACATTCCCAGCTCAGTAGGGAAGGACTAAGACTCAACAAATTGTCTGCTATCTAATTGTCTCTTGGCTCAACTTGGAAAATGCAAATAGAACTAGACTGCAAAAATTGGTTCAAGAAGCCCTAACAGGATATCAAGCACTAAGCAATATACAGCAGATGGTAAAAAATTTTTTAAAAGCAGTCTTCTTGAAGTTCACAATAGTCTAGGGAATTATTAAATGGCAGGTGGAGCAGGAACTATAACAAGTTATGAATTGTCAATAATTTCCTTTTCAGTGGCAATGAAACTGCTCTTGAAATCACCTTTTGGTGTAACCTTTTGGCGTAAACCGTGTAACCAAAAGGTCACAGAGATACACTGTAATTGGAAGACAAATACGTCAAGTGAGAACCGCCACAAAAATACAACAGCTGAAAGAACCACAGAGTAAGAATGTAATATTCTGAATTAATATTTACAAGCTAATACAGAATTATTTCTTGTCAGTGTAGAAAATCTTGGACCTAGATGCATTTAAAAAAATGCACAAAACAAATACAGGCTATAAATCAAGAGAATCAAGTAGCTACATATTTAGGATCATATTCAGTAGCAGAGCATTATTAACAAGATCATCAGTGTCCTTCATTAGTGTTCAAACGACACAAAAACTATGCCCCAAGATACTTGAAGTTTAAAATCAAAATAGATACTGCAGCACAGAAATACTGTTTTTGTTGGAGGAGGCTACATTTGAAGAATACATATTGATGCAGAGGGCATGATGTGACACAGAGAGTTCTGGATTTTTACCTGCTCTGGAGGAATATTTTATTTATCAGTTACCTCTGCTGACTTCTTCACTCTCCAGTAGAATACTAAGGAAAGTAGAAGCATAACTCTTACTGGCACACTAGTTGTAAAAATAACAATTCCTAACAGCAAGTAATAACTGTTAAAACATTGTTGAATTTGCTACTTCCTGTCCCCTTATCCTCTCACCGTGGTAGGCAACTGTCTACTTCCCCTATGCTTTAAGTCAGGCATCCTGTCTCTGGTAGAATGGACATCCTGACAGCAGAACTTGAAAAAAAGAAAGTGAAATTACTGTTGTCAGGCTGATAAAAAGTGAATGGAGGATGTTGTATAGTTTCAAGGAAATGAAAAAGAAAATTAGAATGTAATTATATCATGTACTCTGCATTTAGATAGCCTGAAACAGTGGCATCAAAGACAGATGTGAATTTTCCCATTCATCTTTATGCAGCACTAACTGCAAAACATAATTATGACAACATTAATGCTAATAGTGTTAACTGTTCTATTTCTGAATCATATAACAGATACAATGCATTATAACACCACTTCATTTCTGTTGAGCTTATTTGATAGGTGCTAATGTTTCGTCCCTCTTTAACAATTACTTAGAAAAGTACTGCTGGAGCCCACTGAATGTCCAAAAGCGGAAAGGCACAAGGAACAATCTCAGAGTCAAACATAAAATTGCTACTTTCAGATCTCATTCCTAGACTTTAGAACAGCTCATCGATCTCCTATATCTGCTTGTCATAATATTGTTTTTCCACCACAACAGGAGTCTGCTAGCTTCAGACTTCCCTTCCCCATTCTGATCTTCTTGTAAGGTCAAAGCATACCAGTTAGAAATTAATCTGAGACTTCAAAAAAGAAATCCAGCAAAATTGGACTGCTAATAAGGAAGATTTTCTCTCAGCCGTAGCCTAGAAAAATAAGCCTGAGAAGAGACCGCAGCCACAAAAAGCTGAGACTCTTGGTGGGCTATTAGCCTTTCAGGATAGGTATGTTTTGGACAGCAAGAGTAACGTAGTAACAGACAAAAAATGAATTCTCTCACCTCATCTTCCATAATTGTAACAACAGTAATGTGTCTAAACCATTGAAGTCTTCATGCTCAGTTAGCTCATGTGCAGAAGATAGACAGCTTAGCAACCTCAAAGTGGCATATAGAGAGGAAAAGCTCTAGTTATTTGGAGCATTGGAAGAAATCTCACTTATGTTTTCTTGCTGATGACTCAACTCAGAGAGAAAAAGATCATTCTCTTTAGGTAACAAGGTCTCTGCTGCCCAAAGGGTTTGGCAGAGAATAGGTAACAGGCCATGTTAGTGAAGAGAAAATTTTAGGTGACTCCTTTTTAAATCAGTTGTTTGCTGTCTTTTCCACAATGTGGTAACTTCCTTAAAGACCACTTTTATATATGAGGTGTATATGTGTATATATGTATTTATACACACACATGTAAGTACAAGCAAATGTGTACCTCTTAAAGATTCCTTGACTTCTCAAAAATTGCAGAAGAAAACCAAGGTGCTTGAATTTAGTGGGTGGAAAGTGGCTTAGAAATAGGACAGTTTACCAAATTATGGTGGTCCCATCCCACAGAATGTTGTCCTTTCTTTGCAAGCTGTATAAATTCAGCCTTCAGCTACATTTCTAACTTCAATTCCTTGTCACATTTCTCGTTTCTGTCTCTCTGCTTAGCCAATGACAGCAGTGCCAATCCTCCAGTTGTTAAATCTATCTGAAAGCTTCCCCCCTCCTACTTTATATCACCCTCAAAGTGATTTTTGCAGTCTCTCCTCCAGAGAGAGTGAATTTGAACACAAAGACAGAATATTTGAGCCAACCAGAGAAGTAAAAAGAGAATCCTTGAAGTATTTTCTTTAACTCATGTTATCCTATGCACATTACAGGAAGGAGAATGTCCCTTTAAATAGTTTGGGAGCCCTCTAGTGATTCTTCCTGTCTTTCAGTGAAGAAATGATGAGATCCTTCCCCCTGCCAGTGTACCTCGGGGTGGAGAGGCCTTTCTACATAGCTGATGAACCCAGTGTTTGCCATCCCATCATGCCAGTGTTAGTTACGCAAATCCTTAATGTGGCACAGAAAACCCGAATAAAATGCGTTCCTTTTCTCAGTCATCCTTGTTTGTCCATTTTATTCATCATGTATTCATCCTGTTTTGCAACATTGCAAATTCTGGGAGATCAGAGACTTAAATCTTGGCAGCATTTTGTCTTGGTTTGCAAAGGACCTTCAGGGCAGAACCCCAAGTACGTGTATGCCAGTGTGTGCTGCAAACCCTTCCTTCTGAGCTGTCAAGAATTCGAGTGGAAATCCTGAGCCTTCAGATTATGGTGAGAGCTGAACCTTTTGCTATTCTGCCATTACAAACCATAAGCTCTTATAAAATATATTTTTAGGAGTCCTATTGAATCGCACAGTATGTAGCATAATGTAATCAATACAAGAAGCTGCATATAAATAATCTGTTTGGATTCTCACACATTTTAAGATGAGAGAGGGCACCATTCCCAGCAGTACTCCCCCCCTCCCTCAGAGTTCACACCTTTTATGGGGGAAAATGATTGTAAAGTATTCATTTAAGCCAATAACCAAAGCTTATGTTATTCATTTCTCGGTGATATACATAGTGCTCTTTTTGTATACTATTAACTGTGGACATATGTTTTTCATTTGACTATGTTACTTACACACACAATTCTTTTAAAAAATATGTAAAATATAACAGCTGCTGTAAAAAAAATATTTTTAGATCTCCGAAGTGCCTAACGAGCTGCAGTGCACAACAAAAATGGTTTGGTCTTTGTAATGTGCCCATAGTAAAACACCAAGGAAGAGCTTGGTCATTTCTCTGGAAGGGGGTGAAGTTACACAGTTCTAATACGACAGTTCTTCTGTGAGGTGTATTCGTTGGCTGTAACAGCAAGGTCTTGATCATTCACTGCATCAAAGCAATGATACAAACAACGTATCAGCCAACTTTTAAAACAGCAGTATAAAAGCAATTGTAAAGACACCAACTGTATCATCTGAGCTCTGCTTTGACATTGCTGTTTTCTGATGGCAAAAATATACCTATTTTCTGCCAGTGTAAGTGAGAGATTAAGGGGTAAATATAGAAAACCTAAAGTTTGCTTTGGATTATAACTTTTTTCTTTATGAATTATTGAATAAATCAAATATCCTTGGTTCTTATCCCAACAGAGTGTGATGATTGCTAGCTTGAAAAAATGTAGCAAGAGCAAACGTTGGCAAGAGTGAAGCATTATAATGTGATGTCTACAGAGATTTAGAGATAGGGAGGATTGTCAGTTACAGTCAATGCTATCAATATTGGTAGAAGATACTTAAACTGTAATTCTACCTAGATTAAGGTACTTAAAAACAGTGTTTGTGGCTTGAAAACAACCTGTGCAAGATTCTTTCAAGGAGATAATTGCACCACTAGTTAATACATAGACGCAGATTATTCCGTCGCAACACATTTGACTGCTACCATGTGAGGGAATGGCAAGTATGGAAAACTGCCAAAACTGAATGTCTTCTTCCTTCTCTTCCAGTAGATAAGACAGAAGAACTAAGATCCTTTTTTGAAATCATTCATGTAGTATCTGGAGAAAAGGATGAGAAAACAAAATCTTCTTTATGAAAATCCCAGTCATACTGTGGTAGAGAACATACTGGGGAGGAGACTGCTACCAGAAGAACTCTGACATTCCCAGAAGCAGTTGCAGCAGCATTCTGCAAATTGTCTACTGCAATTTGATGGGGAACCGTCTTTACTTGCACCAGGCCCTGCCCTGCCAGGTTTTGCTAAAACACCTTGCCAAATGTCTGGACAGAGTTTCTCTTTGTTTTGTTTCTCTTACATATTCACTGCTTTAGTCTTGATGTTTCCAAAGTGTTAAGTCCAGTGTATTCAAAGATGTCTGAGGTGTTCAAAGCTGTGTAGACAGTGTCACTGAAGCACTTCCATTCTGCTTCAAAGGTGTACAGAGCGTACAAAATTGCAGAGAAAATGTCCTTGAATCACTTACAGTCAGATTTTATCACAGGAAGTTGCAGTAATGGTATCCAGCTGGCTTTCCACTGATTTTCAAAATGCTGCTTTTACAGCAACAATTTTACAGTATTAACTTTAAAATTTTTGAATTGTAGCTTACTCCAAAGCTTTTGCTTAGCTTGATGTGGATGCCAAAGTTTCCACAGATCACTCAACTTGACATTTGAACCCTCCTCCCACAGACTGATTCTGATGTTGCCCTGGAAGTGGTGTAGTCAATCAATTCTAATTTTTAGAATGGGAATATGTCTTGGGAAGTTTGGTTTTACTTAAAATCTGAAGGCCTGTGTACATATTGGCTGTATTTATTTCAAAAGAATGAATCACTGTTTTTGCATTTTTCATACTGCATTTTCCAATATTAGTAGCACCCACTACAAACTTCCTGAAAACAAGCTCTGATGCCTCTGGGATGATAATTATGTTCTCCTGTATCTGCAAATTTATATGTTGTATGTCTTCATAAAAATTGTCTCTTATTTTAGGTATGTTTAAGCAATATTTAGTCAGTAACTGGTGACACAGCATTTCTTGTAAAGTATTAATCATACTGTATAGTCATTTTTGCCTTTAGGCAATCTAGTTTATTGATCATTGGAGGCGTAGCAGTGATTTCACTGTCAGGTTCTTCATTATTTCATCAGTAACTACAGGTCTGCAGTACAGATCCAAGTTTCCTTAAAATTGCTATCCTCCTAAGAATAATTTAACTTAGTGTTATTATATGAATATCTGGAAATTACATAATGAGACAGGGCAGTTCTTGACATTGAATGATTAAGTGGATGTCAGTAAGTGTGTGTACAATCCTGCTGTGTTCAAAGATGTAAATTTGAAGGACTGAAAATAAAGGGAAGGCAGATTCCTCGGGGAGTATCTGCACTGTGCAATTAAATGCAGTGCAGATAGCCCTGAACTAGCACTGACCAACCTTAAAATTGACCAACTGCATTAGTATGATTTTGCACTTCAGTAAAATCTTTGACTGCCAGTAGTAAGTCCTGGTTCCAGCTCAGTGCCATGGTGATGCAGCCATGATGCTTTTGCTTCCAGAGTAGGAGTTAGATCTGCTGTGTTCTGTTATGTGGGAGTCACTGAACTCTGGTATGGCTTCTAGCTGATGGAAAGTCATCTGTGATCCTGGGATTTGTGTGAGCAGATTTTGCAATTGTAACTGCTCTGGAAACTACATACAGCTTTATTGGGTTTTTTTGTCGTCTCAGAACTCTGAATAGTAGATCAACTTGATTTTAGTGCCAAACAAATGCTCTAGCAGTATCACTCAACCAGATACCTCTCAAGATAGAGACAAAGATGAGGTAAAGCTGGCTATAATTTGGCTATAATTCCTGTGAAATTTGATAAACTTCCATCAGTGATCTAGTGTGTGTACTTAAACTACATGATGAACTTCCTGAACTAAGTTAAAACTGGATATAATCTGAGCTCAAGCTTACACACTTGTCTGCAGGTGTCTGCAACAATAGCTCTTTGCAAGAAAGTCTGAGATTAAGAGTGGAGCTCAGGGATTGTGTTTTCCTTTGCAGATTGCAGCTGACTCCTGTGCTAAGGAGCATGATTGCACTGTGCTCAGGGGGATAATACAGAGTGGTTAGATTTTTTAAAATTAAATGACAACTGATATTTTGGGATTTTTGTTTTGTTTTGGGGAAAACAAACTGTCTTTGAACTTTGAGTGGCTTTTAGATTTATGAAAGCAGAAAGGTAGGAGAGAAAAACATGTTCATGGGATATTTCTCAGCATTTCCATTTCATGCATACAATATCGATTGAACTTTTTTCTTGAATAGAGCAAGACAAAGGGAAGCAAGTAAATAAGCTTTATTCTCAGTCTAGCTTAGAGGATACACAATAGCTGTGAGCAATGAATTGGGGTTTGGGGACTGCGAGTGCAGGCTAACACTGCACTAGAGAGCAGGTGGTAACCGCTGTGTTGGGTCAGTAAAGCAGGTCCCTCTACACTCACAGGTTGGCCCAGGAAGTTCCTGTGCTGCACAGATTCTCAGGCAAAATTTGTGCTGGCAGCAACTGTTTGGTCAGCACTGACTCTCCTGAGTAAATACAAGAATGAGAAGGTCTTTCATAGTACTGGAAACACTGCATACGAGACTGGTGGTGAACAACAGGGAAAAGCTGGGACAAAGAAATTTCTTAATTTTAGCAGTAATATTGTTCTGACTCCAGGCTTCTTCAAGAGCTGCATTTTAAAGCAAGGTTGTTGATTTATTTTATTTCATTTCATTCATCTTAAAGCAATTTATGCTTGTTTAGACAGAGTGCACTTTTCTAGGGAAGAGGAAAGATGCAATTTAGAGCATTGTCAAAATAAGCAGAAAAACTACAGTCATCAAGCAAACAAGATAATTTTTGAAACATTACTCTTTTAGAAGTTGCTTTATCATAAAATAATACTAAAGACTGTTGCTTATGGCTCAGCAGAAATGAAATACCGCTTCAGATTTTGAAGTGAACTTACCCAATGCAGCCAAACACTTGGATATAGGCCTGGAATGCAGGTAGGAATAGGAAGTTGTAAATGCACTTCAGATTCAAAGGTTCAGAATTTGCACAGCGGGCACATTTATCTCAAGGAGGGAGGTTAGGTTCCATGATCATTTGGCACTCCTACTTGTGCTATGATTGCCAATCTGAGTGTTATTTAGGGAAACCATGGTGATTGCAAGCAAGTTTTGAGTTTTGGATCATAGTAAGAAATCCGAAGTAGTCCTGGTCAGAGAAGAATAAAGAACTAATGCATAAACATACTTGAAATCTGCATTGTATTTAGTTTGCAGAACGCAGCTTCAGCTCTCAGAAATTAAAATCTTATTTCCTGTTTCGCCAAATGGAGAAAGCTGAGGCAGGGGATCAAAGTTATGCTTCCAAAGTGTCATAACAAGGAAAACTGGAGTTTTTTGGTAAAGGTAAGAGAAAAGTTCTAGAAGAAGCAAACATTACAATAGTAAAATGTACACCATAGTGTGGAGCCCTTGTTAGGCTAATACTGTTTGCTTTGCTATACAGGGATGGAGGAGACAAAAGCTCCTTTAGAATCAGAGAAACAGCATCACTTCTAAGGGAGTTTTTTAATTTTTCAGTCATTAAAGAGAAAGCCCAGGAAGATCTGACTAGCAAGGGTGGATTTTGTTTCATTATAGTGCAAGTTACTGTTTTTATTACTACCCGTTTTTGTAACTTTCCTTCTTTCTTTTCTTCCAGTATTATGGAACCACAAAATGGTTTGTGTTAGAAGGGACCTTACAGACCGTCTAGTTCCAACATATCTTACAAAAGAGTACATGAAATTCCTGCTGGATTTCTTTAGTGGGTAAATATGTGAAAATTTGTGAACCTCAGTTTTTCCCATGACTTTCTGAGCTTTTAAAATCTCAGAAAGTCATGCTAGTTCCCAAACCCACAAGTTCACAGTATTTTAACTTTTGAACTTATATACTCTGGAGAAGAATAGATTTTGTGTCAATTTGTATGGTTTATTTTAAAGTAAGGTCCTGATACACCAATGAGGTTTGGAAATCACTTTAAGGTGAAAAGTAACACATTTTAGCCCTGTGAACCAGAATCTTACACCTGTACGACATGATCCGCAATGTGTATTTCAGTTGTAAAGCTGCAAATTATTTGCTACTCATCTCCTTACTTGAGCTATTGCAGTTGTGATCCACGGAGAACATCCTAACTGGAAATTTTCTTAATAGAGTTGGTGGCTGGTAGGGAATTTTGCATCTCTGACATTCGATTTCTTCATATGCTTCTTGAGCTGTCACCCTGTGCATTTGGTTGCCTATGTATTGAAAGGGTTTTTTTAGTTCCCTCATCTTTGCACATCACTGATGTGCAATTTTGAGCTGTAAAAGTAAACTATTGTGTGGGGCTTTTAATTTGCTGTGTCAGTTATTTAATAGTATGTTCTTAAGACTACCAAGGACACTTAAAGATTTAGGCAAGCACTTTTATATCACACAGCAGCAAATATCCCATTTGACCAAGTAAAAAAGAAAGCAAAGAAAAATGCAGCAAAGAAAATGCCCAAAAATATTAGCTGTAGAATGTATAAAAAACTTTAATCCCACCTCACAGGGACTGTCTTCTTTCTGTTCAGAGCAGAATCCAGATAATACTTTTCATCTCTAGCTCCCCTGCATATTGTTTTTAGACTTATTGCATGATATCACCATCTGTGCTACTCACATTTTGAGTACAATTATGGATCTACATATTTTAAAACATGAATTTATAGCTAAGTGCCTGAGAGCCTCAGTTGCACAAACATTCTCCACGATTTTGTGCCATATCAACATACATCAAGAAGATACTCCCTGCCTTCCAAAGATAAAAGGTCTAATCAGCAGAGAGAAAGGACAGAACGGAAAAAAAAAAAAAAGATGATATAAATAAGCAAGATAATTTTCAATTTACTAATGTTGATCTCTTTGTAGGCATCATGACAAAGGAAAGCTTGAAAGTTGTGAAGCTAGTGAGGTCTTTTTATCAGTAAATAACTACAGAATCATGGAATCATATAGTGGTTTGTGTTGGACCTTAAAGATCATCTATTTACAACAGATCTGCCATGGGCGGAGACACCTTCCACTAGACCAGGTTGCTTAAAGCCCCATCCAACCTTGCCTGGAAAGTTACCAGTTACCAGGGATGGGGCATATGAAACTCCTCTGGGCTGTTCCAGTGCCTCACCACACTCAGACTAAAGAATTTCTACCTAATATCTAATATAACCCTGCCCTCTTTCAGTTTAAAGCCATTCCCTCTTGTCCTATCACTGCATGTCCTTGATAGAAGTCCCCCTCCTGCTCTCTTGTAGGCTCTGTTCAGGTATTGGAAGGTGCTCTAAGGTCTCCTTGGAGCCACCTTTTCTCCATGCTGAACAACCCCAATTCTCTCAGCCTGCCTAATAGAAGAGGTGCTCCAGCCTTCTGAACATCTTTGCGGCCTCTGGACTTGCTCCATCAGGTCTTTGTTCTTCTTATGTTGGGGGCCCCAGGGCTGGATGCAACACTCCAGATGGGGTTCCATGAGAGCAGAATAGAGGGGGAAAATCACCTCCCTCAGCCTGCTGGCCACACTGCTTTTGGTGTAGCCCAGGATATGATGGGCTTTCTGGGCTGAGGACATCAATTGCTGGGTCATGTTGAGCTTCTCTTCAACCAAGACCCACAATTCTTTCTCAGCCAGGTATGACCCAATCTTGACCACTGAAAGAAAGATATGTTGCTGTAAGATTAAGTTTATGGACCATATTTAAATTTTCTCTTCAAATATTTTGTACGTGGTTTAAGGTAGAACTTGTTTGTGGTACATTGAGGTCAAACGCAAGCACGAGTAACAAATTCTTCAGGCTCTATACACAGCAGAGCAATGGAATGAGCACAGCTATAAGTCTGACCTACTGGGCAGTGCCTAACCTGGATTTGGCAACACATTGTCAAAGTCATGTGGCCTTTGGATCTGACCTGACTCCTGGTTTGCTGTGGAATATAAGTACGCATATGATGCATTTTCTAGATGATAATCAGAACAAATTCTATTTCCATTTCTACTCTCCTGCCCAATGCTGTTATTATCATTCCTCAGTGGTGCCAGTATCATTCTTATTCTTTTTAAATCTATTTTAGAATGTCTTTACTGAAAACTGATCCAAAGAGAAAAGTCATGTATAACACCTGTCCAAGACACTTCTCACACACAGTATAGAAACAGTCTTCCCAGTCCTGTCCAACTGAGTGAGCAAAAGGCTTGTTCTCATTTATACTGATTGTCATGAATACCTGAGAACTATTGAAGCACAGTGCAAGCCAATATGTTTTTTCATCTCTGTTTTCCCCTGGTGGTGACAAAAACCCCATGGCATTTTCTGTGCATGTCTCTCCAAGCAGCTTTTAGGTCTTTTGCCCTATTAAAATGATGCAGGACATTTCTTACACAAAAATCAGTCCTATTTTGAGCAACTTCTCATACAACACTTATTGATTTATACCAGACCACTCATTAAAGTTTGAATGATGAATATTCCTCCACTCTTTCCCCATATATTGATGCATTGTAGTCAGTGTGAAAGTTCAGCTGGTCAGGTGAAACCCAAAACTTGTAAGATTTCAAGGCTGCACTAAAAAGCAGAACTTAAACAATTTTAACTGCCAGATGTGACTGATGACTACATTACAAATATTCATGGCTCTATCATAAATATATAGATTTCCACATATTTTTAATAAATGAATGAAAATACCTTTTGGGGAATAAAGTGATATGTTTTAAAGGCATTTGTTTACTTTTTCTGTAAGCTCCTGAGATGGCTAACATACTAGTTGTTAATCACACCATCTGTTCAAGCACTGTTTGACTAAATGAATCAATTCATACTTTTTCTTCTTAAAGCAGTTTTTTGCAGAACAATATGTTTGTGTCTATTACCCCATCATTTGGCAATGTGATATGAGATATTTTAATTTTCCTATTTATTGTGCAAGGATTTTCAATCTCCAAATATTTTTTTTAAATATGCATACAGCACAGAAAAGCTGTGTCTATTGATTTCTGTAGCATTGCAAACAGTGGAAAAATCTGTTCCATTCTGCTGTCAAATTTCAACCATCTGATTATATTTAAATGAGTTATTTCAACATGTTTCATTTGAATGACCGTCACACAAGCGATTCCTCCTGCATACCGAAGATGGCAGTGGTGCACAACCTACCCACCCGCGGGCCTGCCGCCTCGAGGAGGTCGCTCAGATTATAGGTACCGGTTCCAGGAAACAGCAAATTGGGGAGTAAATATCCTGCAAATGAGAATGGCAACCTTTTGCAGTCTTCCTTGTCTCAGTTGTCTCCAGTGAGCTTACATTCACATCATTCCAAACAACATTTGAGCTAAATATGGGAACTGGAGCTTGAAATAAATATAAACCCAAGCTTAGAAAGATTGTACCAAGCTGTTTTAAAATTTGGGTTCATATGCATTTCCTAACTTCAATTGAAACAAAAAATCATCAATTTCTGTGCATCGAATCTTGGTCATTCCTAAAAGCTCATATAAAAGGCTTTAAGTTCCGAGCGACTATAGGTCATTTCTAACTCTTCAGAACCTTTGGACAAACATGCAGTGTTCCTGATTCTTAGTTTACCTTAAAACAGTGTTTTGTAGATTCAGAAGAGGAATGCTGTTCTGAGCACCAGGGAGAATGGGAAGTTAGAAAAATAGTTTCTGAATAAAAATAATGATTGAAGCCACACAGTTAGTACAAACAAATAAAATGAAAATAAGTAATAGAATACTTCAGCATAACATAATAAATAATTCTGAAACGAAATTGACTGAATGACTTCCTAATAATTTTTTGTTATCATGGACTAAACTTACCTTGACACTGCAGTGGCATCAGAGTTAACAATTGTTCCTGAAGGCTGTGTCCTATTTACATGGTCACTTCAGAAACAGTAAGTCATTTACCTCACTGTTGTGATACCAATGTCCAAGGAGTTTGCTTTTCAAGAATGTTGACTGTGCAAATATCTATATATTAAAGACAAAAATTGTTCCAAAATTGTTTCTCAGTCATATTCTGTTTTTCCACCTGAGTCTTACTTATGTAAATTCATATACAATTAGATTACCTGGCCAGACTAGTTTCTGAAGGATTGCATGCTAGAATAGAAAAATGTTTAATAAGAGTTTAAAGTGTTTAATGAAGAATGATGCTGAGATGATCTGAGTGGAGTCTTCATCTCCCCTTGGTTTATCTGGTTTTATTTATTGATGATTTGGGGCTTTTTTGTCAATAACAGAGAAAGAAAATAAAAGGGCAAACATGTCTGTGAATGATGTCTCAAAATTTTCAGGCTATAAATTATAATCAGTATTGTGTTGTGCCAGTGGAATACAATTGTCTTTCTGGATCATAAGTAGAGCTGAAATCTGTCAGCAATGCAGGCATAAAACAGGTAATATACTGAGGAGTAGATTCACAACCTATAACTGGCACTAAACATGAACTGCAAGCCAGTGAAAGGTATGAAATACTACATGTATTGTTTTCTCAAGTATCCCGGTAAGGTTATAAACTGCTTATTTATTTTATAGAAGGTGGAGCTTTTGTATTTCAGCTAATATTAGTCTGCTTTGAAAGTATTTCATTAGTCATTGTGAGATGACTCCTCTGAGGAAAAGGATTATTTCTTAGCATCCCAAAGACATATGAAGACGTTCTTTCACCCTGCAAACACTTTTTCAAATCTAAATGTTTAACACTCAGCAAACTTGATCCACTGTGTTGCTCTGAAAGGCAAAGCTCACTTGACAGCAGAGGGGCCCATCCTTTCAGTAAGAGAAAGCCACTTTATTAGTCACACAGCTTCACTTAGGACTTGCCAGAGTTTCAGGCTGAACCAGCCACTATTCATTCCAGTCTTGATAGTATTAAGATATAGTGGCATTTATTTCATGTCATTGATTTATTCTACTGGAGACATGTCATTCTCATGTTGTTCACCATGACAATGTTTCATGTCTTCACCACTTGTAATGGCTCATTTATAAATATAAAGGAAGGAGGAAGGGAGGGAGGAGGAGGGATGGCCATGTACTTCGTAGGCCTCTGGGGGATGAAGGCAGTTGTCATGGTTTAGTTGTGTTCTTGGTGCCAGCAATACCTTATCAAGTATATTAAAGGCAGCACAGAGGGCAATATTGAGTCTGAAGTTTAGTTTCCAGTTTTAAAGCTTTAGAGAAGCCTTACTGGGAATATCTTCCCTGAATCCTAATCCATTTCCTTCGGAAGTATGTGTAAGCTACATCCAACTATTTTAATTGATCTGTGTTACATTTCAGATTTTTGATTTTCCAAGAAACTTTTCAAAACTGTGTGCCCTATCCATTTAAGGGGCTATGGAAGCTGACTTTTTACAGTATACTTTTAAATGTGGGTGTGAGGTAAAATTAGCAAGTCATTTGTCACATCAGACCACTGAGAAGCTCAGGTAGAACTGTGGCATCAGGATGAAACTGCTCCTACACTGCTTTATCTGGTTAATTAAAAAGGATATCTAGGGGGTTCATGTCAACTTGAATAATGATGATGCCTTTCTGTACATATTAGAATTCTCCTTGAAAAATCTGGTAAATAGCATTGCCATGCTGAGATTGCAGATTTTATTCAGGAGATAGGTCATGTCTGCTGTTTTGAAAGGGAAAGATATATGGGTTTCTTCAAAACAAAAGCAATTCTCCTTAGACAACTAAATTTACCTTCTTTACATTAAATATCTGACAAATTTGACTCCCTTACAATTCGTATCTCTTTTACAATTTTCTTTTTCACTGCGTGGAGTTGTTCCTTAAGAGTTCAAAATGTTCTTGACCTTTTCGATTAGTCAGTATTTAGAATTGTCAAATCTTGAAAGCATAAAATCTTTCATAATGTAACCTGATCTGCTTATTTCTTTTATATGCTCTGAGCTGAATTTGTGCAGTCCTTATTCATATAGTTGATTAACTCATAAATAAATCCCAATCTGTGGAGTCATTCTCTAAGTTTACATGTAATTTTTTTTGTACATAAAAAAAATAATGAGTGATTACTTTTTTATTGCAGAAGATCTCCTATAGATTTCTTACAGTTTTTTTTCTAAAGATTTTACAATAATGATTCATTTTCTCTCTAAAATTTTAGTTTTCTTGAGATAGCCATTTTGAGTCCATTAAATTATTTAAAAACCTTTTAAAGATATTTAATCAATTAAATACCATGGTTTTGCAGAAAATTGGATTGTACTAAATAACAATTAAATTCTTTTGCTTTTTACAAATAAAAACAAGCATAAAAATTAGCAACTTTAAGGGAAAAAAAAAAAGAAGCAAGGACCAAAGTGAGATCTTAAAAATTTTGAGGACTTTGAATTATTTAATATTGTTACAAGATTATTAATCTTGGATACCTGTTACTGTCAAGTTAGGACTAAACTACATCTGATTATATATGGCAATAATACTCCATTTGTATTAAAGAAAGTTGTCATTAGTCTATGTAGATAATAATTATTTTTCAGTGTTTTTGCCTTGAATTTTGTACAGCAGCTGACTGGAATCGGACACAAAACTGAAAATACCATCTAACTGCTCCTAATGAAATACAGACAAACAGAAAATGCACCTTCAACATTTTGAGGCTGTGTCTGCATTGAAAGCTACATTGTTGAAGTCTGTTTCTATTACTCCACTTCCAAATATCTAAAATAATAGAGTTTGGAAATCTGTGTAATTTCTTTCCATATTGGTGCAATAGCATGAGATGTAAGTAAAGATGTTTGCTATGAAGTATGTCATAGGACTGACGGAGTGTTTGGTGGTAGGAAGAGAATGGAATCAAATTGAAATATATAATATTCTTAATGATATTTTGATATTTTAAGCTCTGGAACATAAGAAATATGAGTTGTTATTATTATTATTATTATTGTGTTTAGCCCTGGCTTTCTATCCCATGTGAAGGATGCAATACTTTTTGGTAAATAAGAACATTATGAGTCACAAGATAAAGACATAATTTTGTAGAAACCATAGTAAATCTGTTTTGGCAAAAAAGTTGCACCCTTGCTATTTTTCTGAGTTTTAATATAATTGCTTCTAAGAATCATTTAATATCAGATCCTCTTTACCAGACCTTGTACTCAGGAAATAATTCACAAGTCCAGTGATCTCTGAAACTAGTGTGCTGATGCTATTTGCTAGCATCATGCTGCTAATTCATTACACCTTCCACTTACCTTTAACTGGTGCTTAGATGGTAAACTGAACGTGTTTAAGTTATGTTTATGGCAGATTATAGGGGAATAAGATGAAGAAAAAGAAAGAAAGGAGAAGATGAATGAGACCGTACAACATGACTTTCATGATGAAAATACTTTGTCAGTTAGGTCCATGCAATGCCTGATTCTATACCATCTTCAGGCTGTACATACTTTGCTCTTCTCTGAATCAAATATTTTTTCATTAAATACCATTCTTTGTGATTTTGCTCCCCCAATTACTTTCCTCTGCAGTGGTGGAAACATTCTTGACAGTCCCTAACTTCCAATTTTCTCCTATTTTAGAGGACATTCTTGAAGTATGGTGGAAGAGAGAGAATTTAATAAAAAGCAAGTATTAACTGCTTGATACAGTCCTTACAGACACTGTTAATTCCATAGGCTTATTTTCATAACAAAAGGGTGATGCAGAGAATGATTTTCAGTCAGTTGCTTTTTTCTGTATTAGTTTGCATGCAAAGTTTTTCCTTCTGTTAGGGGAGCTGTAGAATCAAATATTTTATATATTTTATTTAAACATTGTAAAAATAGTCCATTTACAATTGAAATTGATTACATCTCAAAGGAGAGAATAAAAGGAAATAATGATGGCAGGAAGACTAGATTAAAAAACACTGCAAATGTGGTGATGCATTATTCAAGGACGAGCATTTCCTTCATGCAGTGCAGGAATCTGATAAGTTCCTGGATACTGTGAAATTACTGCAACAGCAGTAATGCAATTGTAGTAGAATTTCACCTTTCTTTGCTGCCCTTTGCTTTGGCCTCCTTAATATCTTTCTTTATTCATTAACTTAGAAATGAAGCCTGTTGTGGAGTTAGCGCCCCTCCTTCATTTTCAGACCAACGTGCCAACAGGTTCTACTTAAGTGAACCTTGTACAGGAAATGCAGCTGTGGGACTGATCCAGGCTAGGCCAGACAGTAAGACTCATGACCATTCTGGACTCTTCCACTCTGGGCAACAGTAAACACAAAAATAATGTTTTTGAAGCATAACAAAGAAGGATGTTTGGAAACAGGTGTTGCATTAAAGGGTTGTTACTGTCTGGTTCTGTTAACAAAGGCTTTGGCTGGAAAGGTAAGAGGTATGACAATGAGATCATCATTTCTACCAGGATGGAGGCAAACCCAGCTAAACTTAGAGGCTCAGTAACATGACTGTCATGATCGCCTGTGGCTGTTGGCTTTTCTGTTATCAAACTGGCTGTTATTGTGAAATATGACATCTCATGACATTTCAGGCAGCGCTTCAGCATTCACTCTTTTCCTATAAAACCCTGAGTAATCTGCTTTTATGTAGAGAATTGAGTGGAGAGAGACTAACACTTCCCCACATACTTACTGAAAGCTACTCCTGTGGGGTTTATATGGTCTGTAGAAAACAGAATTTTGTGTAGAAACACAAAATTCCACTTAGTTATCATTATGTCTCACATGAGCAATATCCTCTAGGTCTTGTTTTAGCCAGACATTTTGATAATCCCTTCCTCGAAGGGTAACCTAGAAATGGGGGTGTACCTATGCTCAGGGAAGCAACTGCATTTTCTAGAGTACAATATGAATGTATTATTTATTTGTTATTTTCTGCTTACTTCGATTGTTTTAATAACAAGTATTTCTAACTATCTTACAGTACAGAATATAAAATCTATATGAGTTTTAAATGCATATATTTTTGCTTCTGTTCTTTTCAAAACAAAAACTATTCTAAGTCAGTTTTGTATTATGACATCCTCTCAAGGTACCTTGAGAAAAAAAAAAGTCTGTCAACCATTGCATGAAACCATCAGTCAATGAGGCCACTCACAGTACATAAACCTAACAGTGTTCAAAAGTGTTTTCTAGGTCAGGGCAAAGAATGTATTCACTTGCCAGTACTGCCTTAAAGACAACTTGGTAAACAATACGTTCAAGCACAACAAGAAAAGCATCATTCTTACGAAGACACTTGACATTCCCTGAAGCATCCACACCCAAAAAAATCAGTCCACACCTGAAAAGCAGACTAAACTAAAACCAGTTTAAATATATTCAAGTAAGAGAAGTTCAAATGTTTGCAAATATTAAGCAATTGTTCTTTGTACTTCTAATTCATCTGTTTGCATTCAACTTGAATAGGCAAAGGTCTCTCAGCATCACTGAGAAAACTGAAAACTTGATAAGCTCTGAAACTTGTTGTGTCCACTGAAAATGTGTAACTGTAGGTCTGTAGTAATTCTGAAGATGTTGTTGTCTTTTCATACTTCAGGTTCCTCATGCTTCATACACAATGTAATTAAGCTCCAGTTGAGAACAACCTCTGTTTTTCATTCAGAACATGAATACTTTCACTACAGCTAACATACCAAGTTGATTGTGTTAAGAGTGCTTGCATATTGTTACAAAATTCTATTGTTTTGTATAGGTATTTGTACTGCAGAGTATATTAATGTGGAAGAATAATCTATGTGCCAACGTTGCCAAGTTACATGTTGAAGTATTAAAGATACATAAAAAATGGATCTGCAGCAGAAAGGCTGATTCTAAAGAAAGAGGCTTAAATGGCTGCTTCTCTTTGTCATTTAAAAAGTAACTACATCTCTAAAACTCACTGTTTTGAGAAAGCATTCCATAAATTCAACTTAACCACTGAAACAGCTTATACTCTATAACTGTTTTAACCATTGAGCTTAAGCTTTATGTTCTTGTAATGTTAGAATGTTTTTTTATGATTGTCTTTAATATTTCTGATTGTGATACTGGGAGACAGGTGAAAGAACTGGAAATTAACATCTCTTGAGTTCTTTTTTTCCATTCTCCAGCTCACTAAAGTGGCTTCTCTGCAAAGTATTATTTAGCAACCTGAATTTAAGAGAACAGTTTAGCAGATACCTAAGTGATGACATAAGTTTTGGAAAGGGTCTGTAAACTGCTTTTCAAGGCTTACGTGCTAACTACAGCACTTTAAATGCAAAATATTTATACTAAGTATTGGGAAACATTTTATTGTGGTTCATATACTTTCTGGCATTTAAAGAGGTGGTTCCGTTTCTGCTGTGGAAATGCCATGTAAAATTCATCTGATTGAATATAGGTGATATTTTTATATTTCACCTGTGTAGGGGTTTGTTTGTTGGCTTCTTTTGTATCTAGGTTATGTTTCCACTTGATTCTTTCCCTCCAGTTGCCTCCCAGTTATCTGTGACACGAGAACTCGTGTTTATAACAAAGTTGTGAGGAAAAGTTTATCTAGTGTGGCAGAACCAGTATAGAGTTGTGTTCTAGGTTCATCTTTAAAATTCTGCTCTCATGGTTATCTCATGGCACAGCAGCTGTGCCTACAGAGCCAAACTCTCACTCGTGTGTCTGCCTCTGTGGGGTATGTTGGCAAGCACATACAAACAGAATACATTTGAATAACATTTGAAAAATATCCTTGCAATATTTATACATGTATTGTTGGAGAGATGTTCATGGCTCCAGACCTGTTCCTACATAATTTTTTACATAAAACTACATTTCTCCCCGCAGTATTTCAACATTCACTGTCTTGAATAAAACAAGATAAATATTTTTGGTTTTTTTTCTCTGGGAGGTTAGAATATTCCATTTATCTTTCTTCAAGTTGAAGACAAAAGGAAGCGTGAGATGTCTCAGCAGAATCTATAATTTAGAGAAAGATGAATGAACAGTTTAAAACTGTATACAGATATGGTCACTTATTAGTAAGTTCTTTGTCACTTTCTAATATGAAACGACTTTCTTCTGATGCTGATATGAACAATTCTTTTAGTGATGGGCAATGACTACATAATTTAGTAGGAACATATAAATACTTAAATTTTAAAGTTGTAAATCTGTTCATAGCCAGCTAATTTGGGCAGCATGAGAGACAGTCTTGTGAGTACTTCCCTGCCAAAATGCAAGTAGTAGTTAATATATATGCAAAACTGAATTTCCCAGAAGAAGAAACGTAGCTTTGGCTAAGTCATGGCTTCTTTGGGGGAAAGTAGACTAACTCATCACTGCTCTTGGGGAATGCTTTAATGGAAATGAGATTAATTTGATCCTTTAAAAGTCATTCAGTTATTGGTTAACACAAGGGCTATCCAGTAATGTAGTATTAATCATTAGGTTATATACCAGAGCTTCCAGGCACTTAATGCCTGGTGTTAGAATGTAATTCATATCGTTTGCCTTCAAAAACAAAGGTCATTTTCTCTCTTGAACAAAAGGGGGGTAGCAGATCCAAGGAGACTTTGTTAGAGAACAAACCAGCTGAGAACAGCTGAGAACATGACAAATTTTGTGCAAAACCGCCCATATTTTCATTCCAATACCTGTAAGGAGCAACTATTTTGTTCACAGCTTTTCATCTAAAGTTATTTTGCAGTTGTTCTTCATTGAAAACCAGGAAAGGGTACGATCCTCTCTTAAATTTTGCTATTGATTGTGAATGTTATTTGACAAATGCAGTTTAGTCAACGGCCTAAATATTTTGAAAGAGTATTATTTCAAAATTTGATCTAACACTTTCAAATAGGTGGTTTACACCTTCCACCAATGCACATTCAAGTGAGTTTTACTGTATTTTCCTTCCGAATGGAATAGATAGTAACTCACACAATTAAATGTCTCTAACTAATAGGTAAATGAGAGGTGATTAAAATGATCCCTGAACAGACACAGTAAGTTTTATTCTATGAACAATGGTTGATGTAATAACCAGGATTTTTTTTCTTTCTATCAATCAATATTTTAATAGCTTCCAAAATAAGAGGAAAACACAGAAGCTTTCTACTAACTTTCATTTAAGGTCTCTTGAGGACTCTTTTGAGAGTGCACCCTCAGCAAGTTTGCAGATGACATCAAGATGAGTGGTGTGGTTGACACACCTGAAAGACAGGATGCCACCCAGAGGGACCTGCAAAAGCTTGAGCAGTGGGCCCATGGGAACCTTATGAGGTTCAACAGGGCCAATTGCAAGGTGCTGCACGTGGGTCGGGTGAGCTGCTGCTATCAACACATGCTGGAGGATAAAGACATTGAGAGCAGCCCTGCTGAGAAGGAATTGGGGGTATAGGTGGATTAGAGATTGAACATGAGCCATTAATGTGCATTTGCAGTCCAGAAAGCCAACTGTACCCTGGGCCGCATCAAAAGCAGAGTGGCCAGAAGGTCATAGGATGTGGTTCTGCCCCTCCACTCTGCTCCGATGAGACCCCACCTGGACTACTGCATCCAGCTCCGGGGTCTCCAACAATAAGAAGGACATAGACCTGTTGGAGTGAGTCCAGAGTAGGGCCATGAAGTTGATCAGAGGGCTGGAGCACCTCTCCTGTGAAGACAGGTAGAGAACTGAGGACATCCAGCCTTCCAGTACCTACAAGGGACCTACAAGAAAGCTGGGGACAGACTTTTCAGCAGGGCCTGCTGCAATAGGACGAGAGGTAATGGTTTTAAACTAAAAGAAGCTCAATTCAGATTAGATATAAGGAAGAAGCTTTTTACAATGAGAGTGATAAAACACTGACACAGAGAGGCAGTAGACACCCCATCCCTGGAAATACTAAAGGCAATGTTGGATGGAGCTCTGAAAAACCTGATCTAGTTGAAGACGTCCCTGTTCATTGCAGCTGGTTGAAATAGAGTACCTTTAAAGGTCCCCTACAAAAATCTCCCAGGAAATTTGTGGCAAAAAAATTTCCTTTTTTATAGCACATCACTGGAGATTTTAATTTCAAATATCAAAATTTTTTTATAGTTACTGAGTTCCCACTTAACTCATCTCTTGAAAAATATTTTTATTAATATTTTCCAAAACTCTGAAAATAATTTTCTAACATGAGGTGCTTTTGGCACGTGTAAAGGACAAAGAAAACTAGGCTACATTCTTTATGTGGTTTTTGGTTGGTTGGCTCCTTTCCGATGGTATTCCAAGGGGTGAGATAAAGGAGGCCACTCGAAATCGACACAGATTAGAGATTTTAGATCATTACAATGATTGTGAGTAGCTTTTGTAACATTCTGCACATCTTTTTATCTTCTTCATACTTTCTGTTTAAAATCTTACAGAATTCTTGAAATTCAGATTAATGAAAATACGTTTGTGCTTCAGGAACCATAGCATTGCATCTGCACAACTCACTAGGAAGTAAAAAAACATACATTCAAAATAATGTGCAAGTAAAAGTTGCATTTAAAACCATATTGCTACATAATTGTCCTGTTTACAGTCTTTCCTACAGCTTTTCTCACAGAAAAATGCAGATTTGGATTCTAACTGGAATAAAAATGCCAGAAAACTTTGGCAAGAGGATGGTTGCTGCATACTTAGGGATATTGCATGAAGTAAGAAATGTGTTTGTAATTAGGGAAACACAGAAGAGTTCTGATTACATCTAAGAAAAGCCAAAGAGAGTAACTTTCTGAAGGACAGACCATTTCTTAAGTGGATGAAAAATCAGCTTCCACTACAGTAGTAAAAGAAAGTACGTAGCTTCTCACTGAGTTGCTTTAACAGCTACTTCAGAGTCTTCTATAATCCATTCCTAGATTGCTTTTTGTATTAAAATATACACATCATTTGCCCTGCAAGGTTCAAAAATGTTCACCAGTTTTCTCTTAAAATCTCTGAGTAATGGTTACAAAAATTCAGAAAAACATTCTGCTGAAGATAGTGGTAATGTATCTACTGAACTCATAATTCTAAATAGACAAAACTGACTATACTGTGTTTTTAAAAGTGTCCAAACACTGCTTGATTTTGAGGAAGATTTAAATTGAAAGTAAAGTGCTGCTGCTTCTTTTTAATGGAAGATTTTCAGATCTACCTGACCCGTGCTATCCAGGCACTTCTAAAAAGCATCACTTTAAAAATATTTTAAACACTTGGTCTGACTAGTTAGTGTTGGACTGTTTAGTCTCACACACTTAAACTTTGAGCCCCAAAAAGTTTTACAAGCTAAACAACTGAACTTGCAGAGCCAAAGTAACTTAAATCTGCTGAACTAACAATGGCACAGAAATGTCAGCATAAGCATTATCTCTGTGAAACAAGTTCTGATTGAGTAATGTTGATCAATTGCCTTTTATATCTGACCAGTAGACAGGTTGTATGGAACTTGGGACAGCACAGACACCTGTGTTTTGAGATGGTTTGAGAAAGCTAAAGCTTCTGAGTGAGTTCCTTGCAGCATTCTCTGCCTTGATGTAAAACCATATTGTTATGGCACACAGCACTAACAGATGTGGTACTATGGTTTAATTTACTGTGAATAGCCAAGTTTCATCAAAGCACTATTATTCTCTGAAAATGTCTGGAGAATATTAAGCCCTTGACTTTTCGAAATGTAGTACTCAGGACTGACCTTTTCCCGTTGCTGCTTTTCTAATGATCATCTTACATTATGAATTTCAGATCCCTATTCATAAGGGTAGTGACCAAAAAGCTTCTAAGCCCCATGTCCATGATACATAAGAGTCTCACTCATTGTTGAATGTGCAAAGATGTGAAATCATTCTTTTTAGGAAGAATAAGTGAGCCAATGAAAAGTGAAGATATTTCACAAAAAAAAAAAAAATCCAGTCTTCTTTAAACAGGTCCATATCAACACATGTAACAGTTCTAGAATTTTAATTCATGTTTATGAGAAAAGCAAATCCCATCACCTTTATGTGAATGCAGGAGAATCTTTCCAGAGAAAATGGCAGCAGACATGGAAAGGGAACGAGACTGAAGTTCTCATCTGACATAGATGTTTTCTTTATATGTTTGTTGAAGTCAAGTAGGTAGCATTTCTCTCCCTGGAACAAACTGTGTCTAAAAAAAGGTCTTGAAACACATTCTTTTCTTACCACCGTCAGAACCATAGTGTATTCAGTAGCACACCTAAAGGGACACACCAATCCTAGATATTAAATCCCTGAATCCTGTATTCATTCTTGTGTGAACTTCTCCTGTGAAAGTCATTCTTACTACAAAATAAGGGCTAATACATTGATATTAGGTACCAAACCTGCAATCATGTTTGCTAAGCACAAAAGGAAGCTTTTTCTTCACATGATAAATTTGCCCTCAGTCCCTTGAAGAATGTCATGATATGTCAGCATATAATTACAAGAAAAAGCTACTATACCTTACAATTACTTCTTTAAGACTTCCTCCTAGGGTTTTCCTCTTGCACAACATACACTTGTTTCTCATCACAAGTCTATCCAGCATTGCTGGACATAGAGTGATCCCAGTTCTCCACCTAGAATGGAGAATCATGGATGAAAGCACAGCCCTTATTTTGCTGTTCTGAATGCTACAAAACAAACAAAATTTGTGGGACTACTGCAGTTTAACCTCTATGTTGACAGAATCTTGTTGGATTGACTTGCCTTTGGAAAAACATTTCTAGGTTTTCTGAGGGTTAACTGTACAATACACGATTTGTGTTACTGATATTTTTCTTTTTCTGTGACAACTCTAATATTTGTTGGTGGAATTGTCACTGTGTGATACAAAGATCAGTTGGTATAAAGATGTTTTTCAACAGTTGTGGTTACTGTTTAAAGGATATTTTGTAAGACATTTGTCTGAAAGCAATTAAAAGCTGATATAAACTCACCGTTTATTTTAATCAGTCAATCATACTTGTTTCTTTTTCCCAGTGTTTTCCTTCCATTCTGATTTTTTTGAATCTATCTGTAAACAGCAAATTTTGACTTTTCCTCTTTCTTTACCCTTCACAGAACAAATCTTTTGGATGTTTCAGGGTGTTCAAGCAATGTTCTGACATACATTCAGAATCTCTTTACACCACAGTCTTCCTATTTTTCTTTTAATCTTGATTCAAGTATAAACAGATATGTTCCCTTTAGTTATTTACAACACACTTAAAAAAAAAACAACTTTATGTGAGTGTAGCTGGTATACAGCCATTAGTTTTTCACAGACTAAAACAATGCTCAGAGTTTATTGAGATCTGAGTTGTAACAGGTCCTGATTTAAATCTCAGACGCATGAAGAGGAGTATCATTTAAGTAAAAACTGAACTACTGTTATATGGTGAGGATGTCCTGATTTTCAAATGCATGTATTCAGACTTGTTGATATAATGACTACAATATATGGTTCTTTTTCAAAACATTTAATCACTTCATTATATGTTGTTTCATTTTGTGTTAGTTCTTTTTGATATTGTAAATATCAACATGCAAAAAACCAAAGTCTAGTCAGTTGAAATGACTATTGCTATCATTATTCAGAAAAAAGTATACTCACCACTACCTTTAAGAGACCTTCACCTGAATAAAAGACAGAAAAAAAATTATTTTTATTTCAACTTGTAAAATCTTGGAGTCTAGTCCTTAAATCCTTCCTCACTTGCAAGAATAAGTACTTAGAATTTAAATTGCATCAAACTGAAGGATGTTGCAGAAATGTGTTCTGCCCTTTTTCTTGAGTGCTATGAAACAAAATGAAAACACTGCCTCTAAATATTTCTTTCTAACAGTCTTCAGTGGTTGATTAAATATTTGTGCCATTCAATAGCAATTCTGTAGAAGCAGGCTCAGTGCTGAGAAACTCACTGAAGTGCAAGACAGAGTCATATCGTGGTGAACCGTTGTTAAATTCTGCTTATATGTGAGAAGGCACAGAGCAGTATGTACTGAAGCACCACCTCTTAGATAAAGATATGATCTATTTTCATTAAGAATTTCTTAATTTGGGAATAGTCTATAAACAAAACAAATCTGGTGTGTGAGCTTTTCACATTATTTTCCTCCCTCTGTATATGATTATTTGCACAGAAAAGTTCTCTGCAGTCTGTTTTTCAGGTGCGAGTATGCTTACTGGCCATGACTTAAGGCTGACAAGATTACAGTCTACAATACAGACCGAGGAAGGCAAATGCCTTTTAACTTGGAAATGCAAGAAAAGCTCTACTGTTTTACTGGTTTAAGACCTTCATTATGGTCTTAGAATTGAAAAATCTTCCTAAACTCCTACCCATCTGCTCTGAGTAAAGCAAATGTTTGTGCTGCTGCTCTCCATAATCCCCTTTTCCTTTCTCCCACATCTGCTACTGACCAGGCCTTTTCTTCATTGTGATGGGAGTGCTTGATTTGAAAAGACACAACATATTTAGAACTAGAAGATGTCATTGTTATTAAAACATTTTACTTAGGCTCAAAATTGAGGTTTAGGAATCTTCAGATTCCCTCAGTCATTTTGGGCAGCTGATTGAATCCCTCCATGTTTTGGTCTTTTATTTGTAAAAGGGAATAATATTGTTTAATTTTAGGAGAAAAGCAGTGCTGCGTATTTTGATTGAAAGACTTATTTCCATGCATAATATTAGGAAATAATATTGTCTCATGAACCTTCCATACATTGTGAATAATGCAAGTATTTTTAAAAGTAAGACTAGTATCTCAAAATGCTTTAAAAATTAAATTATATACTAACTGCTTTCTTTTGGTTTTGAGTGTACTGTACCTTCTACTGTTTCAGTGTTTGTGGACAGTGAAATAATAAAGTACTTGAAAAAAAAGTACCAAAGATTTTCTGCTCTTCTGTTGAACACCAGTAAGCTCTATGTACTATATTCTGTAAGTACAAAACACAGGAGTTCTCCTTACTGTCACATTCATTTGGAAGGCCACATGTTTTGAGAGAAAACGTACTAAGGATTATCCATGTACGGAAGCTTCTATTGGTTTAATTATATAAATCACATTTATATGACATGTATAAACACTACGCTGTACTGCATCTTGGCAGGCACACGTTATTCGATTTGCTTCCAAGATTTCAGGTTGCTGAGTGTCACGTATTGCATGCCCCAAGTAAAATGGAAAAAACAAAGGCAAAAAAATTGCAACCCTCTCCCCACTCCCATAGGTATTGAACCTGCATTGGCTTTAGGATTTCTGGGATTTTCTTAGCACTTTGCCAAGTGGAGTAGCCTTAAAAATGGATTCAGAGGCGCGTTTGTCAACCTAAACAAGCATGTGCAGCTTGTCAACACACTTTTTTGGAGCAGATCTTATCCTGCACCGTCTTGTTTCAGTCTAATGAAGGAGAAAGCCACAGATCCCTTGAATTAATTGCTTCTGCTTTCAAAGGACTTGTTTATATACCAGAGTAGACATTCAGTGAGTTGTTTAGAGATACTTATGGTATGGACAAGTGACTTGTTGCAGAAGATGGGAGGACATAAAGGTCACTTGGCTTCCAGAGGCCTGAACAGTTGTGTTGATAACAAACATGCCATTCTAGGATTGCGTGCACACACAGGATGGCCAGAACTGGCTGCAGAGTTTCTACATGAAGCTGTGTGATGAAGTTATTCTGTCTTCCATTTCAGAGCAAACTTTCAGAGGAACCAACATCAGTATCAAAGGATGAGATTGCAATTACACCTTTGGCTGCTTCAGGCACTGTTGGTGCATTGCAAACCAGTTTGGTTTTAGCATGTCAGGGTATGGCAGTGATGGTAAATGTTTGTGGATTGACAGCTGGCTGGTGCATACTGTACCTCTAAAAATGCATTAGAAACAGCATCTGATTTCAGGAAAGATTTACAAATACACTAGGATCAGACTGAACTGCACTCATACTTCCCTCCTTCAGGTGGGTGGTCTGTATGACATCTATGAAGGCAACACTTGCAGGTCACCCAGGATTACAGGTGTATGAATACGGGTTTGAGACATACTGGTAAGGTGGACAGCAACAGGCAGAGGAAATTTCATGGTACCAACAAGGAAAAGCCAGTGCTTGGTTTTCTCCCAGTAGCACAGTATGAAGCGTGTCTTACTGCCTGTGATTGTATGGATGGCAAGTGAGGAGTGTATTTGGACTTTCCTGCTCCTGTCAAAAATGGATAGTTCCTGAACTGGGTGCATATCGTGGAGAATAGGAAGTTCTAAGGGTCAAATACTTGTGTTTTAGAAAAAAAAAAAAAAAAAAAAAAAAAAAGAAAATAGGAAAAGTAACTGGTAAGGTAGATAAAAGTGTTGATACAGGCAATGCCTTGATATCATAGTCTCATATTACCACACGGTACATAGTTCCTTGTTGTAGCTTATTGCCTCTCTTAATACCCATTGCAGTCAATTGTAGTTGAAAAGAAATATCATCAGAGTCTGTATACTGCAATGTGTAATGGGATGGTTTTTATTTATTGTAGATAGATTATGTGAGTTGTGCCCCACCTTATACTTGTTTTAACATTTTTTTTTTTTTTGGTCCCCACTCAAGGGACATGTTGAAATACAGAAGGCTGAAAGAGCTGTTTAAATTTTGTTTTGTGACAGATTTTGCATTGTTTTAACTGATTGTTAAGGCTAGATTCTGAGCAATCAGCTCTATATTTTGAAATCAAGTCTATATTTTCCAGGAGGAGCTTTAACCTCTTCCAGTTTAACATCATATAGCAAACTCCAGTCTTCTAAAAACATGCAAATTTTATGGTCATGATTAACTCTTTTTTAATTCTTTATCACACTGCCTACCAGGATTTGAGAGCTGCAAGGAATGTTCTAATTTGTAATTAAATATGTTGCTGCTTCTCATTCTTCTTTCTTTCTTGATTATAATTTAAACCCCCTCACACACACACAAAAAAAACGCCTCTCCAAACAACCAACAACAGCAGCAAAACAAAAATAAAACCCCAAACTTTCCAAGGAGAAAGTATAAATATAATGATTTTCAGGGAAATGCACCTATTGTAAATGCAAATTTTTCTTTGTATTGAAAATGCCACTGCGCAAGTGCACAAAAATGAGTTAAACACCTCAGCATCAAGCACACACAAGGCTAGCCAGTTCCTTTTTCAAAAGTCCACAGGACTGTCCTTTGACACTGTGTACAGAGCACATTTACAAATGAAACCCTTTATCCTTCTAGACCTTTTCCTAAATATTTTTAGCTTATGCAACAGCATCTGTTTTAAAACAGGAAACAGGCTTATAGCTAAATGACTTTTGTGCATAAATACTTAAGACCCTACATACTGAAGTGTGACACCACAAGTTATCATTTCCGGTGTGCAACCTCTTATGCTCAGTTTTGTTTTGGCAGATATAAAATACCACAAAGACATGATAAATGTAAAGTTCTTCTCAGGAAACAAATTAAGTTCTAATATCATTTTAGAATGCTATAATCTTAATTCAGTATTTCTAATTTTATTGAACTGCCATTTTTTGTTTGTTTGGGTGTTTGGTTTTTTTCCTAAGTTGATTTGCTTTTACCTTTACTTAAAAGTTTGACCTAGTCTGCTCCCTCTTCGGCCAGTGGGAGCTTTGCTGTGGATTTCAGCTGATAATTTGTATTACAGGAATGTGTAATCAAATAGTGTAAATTCTCTTCATTCGTGGGATATCTACAAGCTTTAGGAGACACATTAGCCAAAAAGCATAGTTACGTTATTCTGGAATTCAGTGTTGGGGAGGGAGAGTTACAGTATATAAGTAAGTTATCACAGTGGCAATTGACATGTTTACTATACTAATGTCTTTTTTTTTTAATGTATCTTCTCAGTTGTGCATCCTTATCCCATGCTTATATTTGTAGTTTTCTTCAGGATATAAACTACATGTATCTCCTTCTAGCTAGTCCACTTCAGCCAAATAAACTGGGCTGTTCTACTACCTTTCCACTGGTCTCAAATGGACATCTGTCTTACCCATAACTTTGCAGTGGGTAGAGCAGGCATGGTAGAAAACAGTTTGAAAGTGTGCAAAATCTTCTACATGTCAGGGCCCCTCCAGACTCTGGCATATCTGAAGAGATCACCAGTAATCACTTCAGGTTAATCTTAATGAAGGTGTTAATAATAATGAATGATTTGATGGCTAATAAGAAATTCACTTTGTACTTTCTCAGTACAGGAGGGATTTTTAGTATTACATTCTGCTACATGGGCGTTAAAACACGCCTAAGGAGCTGTAGGCCTGCCATTGAAGCACTCTTAAGGCATAGATACACCTCAGATAAAAAAATGATTGAGAACAGTTGTCCACGAACTGAGTGGGCTCCTTGAAATGAAGCAAAGGAAAAATAAGAGGAGAGCCATGGACAACTTAAAGGAGGTTGTGTGCACTGTGTCTGAGGCTGAGAGCAGGGGAGGGGCCCAGGTGCAAGAGAGCAGAGTTAGCGCTGAAGGAGTAGGGCTCTCAGCTATGAGCAGCTTTACTCAGAGCTGTTTTTCCACTCCAGCTTTCTTAGACTTAGTCCTACCTGCCTCCCATGGACCTAGGAGAGATGGAAGTTGTGGAAAAATCTCATTTATATTTCCTCCACTGCTGGTAGACATGATCAGAAAAAGGAGACCTTTAGAGACAACGCTAAAGGATGTTATGGTCGGAAAAGAGGACTGATGACAATTCCCTCCACTTCCAGGGAACGTTAGAGCCCTATCAACTTGTTGTTTAAGTTTTGAGTAGTTCAAGCTTAGGTACAAGTATTTTTAGGACTAATATTTTCTTTATACTGTTTCTAAAAAGCATCACTTAAAAAATCTAAGGAATGTATGTTCTTAGCTTTGTACATCTAAGTACGTTGGTAACAGCAAGTAGGGACCGACACGCAAAGTTACAAAAGAGTGTCTCGGTATTCTAGTAGTCTGATACAAAAGTCTAATAGATTTATTAAAATTACATGAAGAGTTTACTGTCCAAATGATTGCCTTACTTTGAACAATGATTACATTTTATCAGTATCGATTTAAGATGTAAGGAAAAGGAGTTCTGAAAAGTTTATAACCTCTTAACTTTTTTTCTTTTTAAAAGCCAATGATAATTGTGATCATACCAATTTTATTCTTAGCATGGCACTGTTTTGAACCAAATTTTGAAAAGAAGTAGTAACTTCTGTGAAATTATCACTGAAAAAATAAAATACTGTCAATTTTTCTGTGTTTTTTATTTAGAGAAAACTTGCACTGGAATAAAAAATGACCAACTGAGTTTATTTGGGATGAAAAAAACTTTTTTTAGATACATAAATGATTAAGTAAAATATTTTAAAATTATATTTATTTTTATCCTCCAGGGGAACTTGTATGTCCAGCAACTGAAGAGAAGAAAGAAGTCAGTGTCATGGCTAATTGTTTTATACCTTTCCACTAAATTTTAGCAGATTTGAGCTTGAACACTGCCCTTTTCTTGCTCCACACTGGTCAGATGATAAGGATTAATTTGCTGTGACCTATTTGTTTTGACCTTACTATGACCTTTAAGCTTTTTTTTCCCTTTTCCTGACACTGTCTGTTGTCTACCTTGGGTAACCAAGTATAACTTCAAAGCAGTGTTCTGTAGGACTCTTAGTTTTATAGCACAGTCATTCATTCCAGCACATAAAAGATCATTTGCCTATAAACATTGTTGATGAAAATAAGAGTAAAAGCTTCCCAGATTATGCCTCTGGGTGAATGTTACAAAAGGAATGAAAGAGGTGGTACACACTCTTTCAACTGTTTGAGTCCATTATTTAATTTAATTCCTGTAGGGATATTTGCAGATACATAAGAACCTCTACATATGCGATATAAAAAATGTCCATTGTGGTATATTTCAAGAGACTGGCCTTCACACAGTTCCTACTGTGTTTAAAGATATTTTAGAGCTAAGTTTTCACTCTTTTGTTGGAATTTTTTAATCCACCTCTAATTATTACATATGAGCCAGGGGTATCAAACCCACAGAGTTCACATTTGGCTTGGACCCCTGTATGTATTCCAGATTGGTTTTGACCTGTAATTTTTTTTCTCTTCTCATCTCTAATGATCCTACTTCCACTTTATAGGGCAACTCTGACCACTCTGCTTGCACATAGTAATTATAACTGGAATTGAGCATTTTCCTGTGGACACCATTTGATTTTTTTTTTCCTTTCGCCATGGTAGGTGTCAGTTCTAACTTCTCCAGGCTCCATATTGATCATTTACTATTCAAGAGGAGCAGAAATCAGAACTTCATGTTTCTGGTGAGGGAGACTTATAACTGTCAAGTGAGATGCAGTATTATAATATCCCAAACTGTTGATCTCAAAAGTGTCATATTATATGTAGAGAAGAGCTATGTTGTAAGAATAATGAGAAAATGGCAGTGCCCTAGAAACTAAATGACTTATTTTCTTCAGTTTTCTAAACCAAAATCACAATGATATAATACCACAACTCTGAATAAAGCACCTTGGGACCATGATTAATGCAGCTGTCCCAGATTCATGCAGATAAGATTTTTGGACAGACACACACACAAAGTATGCCCACATGCGCCCCTGTGCTCCCTCATAAAATCCCTTACCTCACCACAAACCCTAATCAACTTGTTCTACTCATCTCTTTACTGAGCTACAGATTAGAGGTCTTAGTCTAAAATTCCCATTTGTTTCACAAGATGTCCTGCTGTACCATGAATATAGGAACATCCTCTTGGGTCCCAGTGCAGCAGAATATTTAAGCATATGCTTAGCTGTAAGCACATATTTTAGGTTCCAGAAAAGTAAGAATCTAATCATGTATTGAATCTGAGCCAGAAAATACAGCACAAGGCATGTGTAAGTAAGTGCAAACAGTTTGCTCAGGTTTTAGGGGTATGTTGAATTATTTTTTTTTTATCGGAAATGCCGTATAAACAGAGCCAGACTAAGTTTTGGGCATGGATAATCAGAACAATCTGCAACGGCTTCCCGTCTGTGGCTAATGGGATGTTTCTCCAAGCTTTGTCACCATGGCAAATACTTTTTAATACACAAACATTTGCTGCATTGAAAATCCACCCACTCTTGTTGAAAGATGGCCAGGTTTTGTAAAATTGCATTCCAACTACCCTGCTGATTTTTAAGATAAGCCCTTTCAGTTAACATTCCATGTGTCTAACAAAAGATGTGTGAAAAGCACAGTTTATAAGAACACACATGGAATCTTTACAGTTTCACTGTTCTCTACTTTAATGAGAAAATGAAGTTAAAAAGTCTTCTCATATGTACATGCATGCAAGCATGCAAACACGGTTTTATTCGCTGTTTTTTTTCTTTTTCTTTCCTTCCCAACCCTCAAAGGGACAAGCCAGTAACTCCATGCCAAGTTTCCATCTAAACTTGACTTCCCAGTTCTGGCAGGCGTTCTGTGAACATCTCGTGTATTAATGAAAAATTAGTCTTTGAGGTTTCTTAGTCTTCACTGAGTCAAATGCATATGCTAGGTGATGAGGGATGTGTTTAGTTTTTCAAAATAACTTCTCTTAACTTTTCTTCTTGATTAAATATGATTATATAGTAGAGTAATGATGAATCTGTGATGTTCTTAAGCACAATACAAATAAAATCTAGATGTTTTCACTTGTACTATGGCTCTAGGAAGAACAATCTGTCCAGCTTTCATTTTCAGCGCCATATGGGTCTCTGATACCGGTAGGAAAGGTCCAAACACTTACATGAGAGAGTTATATCTGAGAAGGGACTTCAGAGGACATTTGCAGGAAGGTATGAGCCGTAACAGTCCCAAGAAAAAGACAACTTGCGTTTTGGAAACTTTTGTGAAGCTTTGCAAGCCNGGAACAGACAGTACTTCTAAAGGTTACCATTTAGCTGTGCACCTCCTTTTATTGCACCTTTTCAAAAAAAAAAAAAAAAGAGGGAAGTGAGAAATGTGAAGAAGGGCGGAAATCAAAAGACATTCCACTAATTCAAAACCCTTCTGTTTTGTTCTTCAGGTCTACACAGGGAATATTTTTCAGAACTGTTTTTTTTTTTTTTTGGCTAACTGTGACCCTTTCACACTTTTTAGCAAAATCCCTTGGCAGTTTCTTACTGAGTATGTTGTTCTTCTGCCCTTTTAAAAAGTATTTACTTCAGATCTGACTAAAGGGTAAGTCTCCCTTAATGTTATCTTGCTAAACACAGAGGATAATCTGGTGCAGGCCTATTCACATTCAAATGTTTCATACTTCCTTCACTTAAAAAAAATAAATTACTAAGGCATTACTGGTACATAAAAGGTACTGATCCTTACACGGTAAGCTTCTCCAAATTTCCACAAAAATAATTTCATAAAATTCCTGGAAAATCTCCAAAAGAAGATGCCATGTGAATGTAAACAGAAATCCTCACAGATCTCGGATACTTGTTGTTATCTTCATCCTTTTGAAGTATTATCAGAAATGTCTCAAACAGAAAAGATAACAAATTACTCTGCTCACCCTATGAGGTCACTGGATGAGCTCATACTATATAGAAAATAGAATTTGGAAGCCTGACACACAGTTTTTACCACTATTGTCATTTAAATTTTTATAGGAAGAATGGCATTTTATTTTCAAAGCTGTTGTATGTTTTCAGACCAATTGGTTTGAGATTTATACTCATTAAAAGGAAATCAAAATTTCACTTGAAAATAAGGATGTTTGTATACCTAATACAATGTTCTCACATTTGGCCTGAGTAAAAGCAGACATAGTCTAGCAGTGATTTTAAAAGACTAGCTTTTTCTGCACAGGCTGGTTGTACCACAAAGTATTCTTAGTAAACTTGTAAATCCAACAGCTGAGGCTGCTCTGGGCACTCTGGACTCAATTTTATCCAAAGCTCCAGTGGCAGAAAAGATTTCAAATGAAATACTGTGCCTTTGTGGAGCAAAGTTGATGCTCTAAATAATGCAATTTCAAATATATTGAACTGATGACTTTACAGGTCATGTATAAACTTGTGAATATAGCCTACACGTCTTCAGGTGGACTGCAAAGTGTTTGTGTATTAAAGCTTGTGAGGCATTTACTTTCTCAATTCAGTATGCAGATTTCTTTCAAGAGAAAGAATATAAAAGTGTAACAGGAAGCAAGTCAGTGTAAAATATCAAAGTCTTTAAAAATATTTCAGTAATATTAACACTCTGCTGAAATACTCATTTTCTAATTGCTTTGCACACAAAATCTTGGTCTTACTAAGGCCTCCAATAAATTGAAAGCAGACTAAAACAAGCTTTCATACAAGAAACATCTGGTTATTTAAGTTTCCTTCTTTTAATACTAATTTTAACAGCTCCCAAACGTGGATAGAAATACTACCTTATACTTTTGTTTAAAGTTCATTTCCTGTCCCTGGGATATTTGCTGACCTTTTAATGCTGGCCATTTTGCTTTTCACTTTCTTATTCCTATTCTCATTGACTTCATTCCATTCTTGACCTCTCTTCCCCTCAAGAAAATTAAATGCAGTCCAAAACATGTTGGACACCAATTAGTTTTACAGCTCGTCTTACCTCCCCTCCTACTGCATTCTTCAGTTCATTGAGTCCACTCCACTTTTATACTTTCAGTCTTCACAAAACTCGTAGCCCCACTGCAAAATAAACACTGCTGGCATGAAATTAAGGCCTTTTTCTCTGCTGTTTTCCTCCTGGTAATCAATATCAACAAAAAGTGATCACTAGACACACAGGGAAAAATCTGTTTAGCTTCTACCTCTGGCTTTTGGGAAAAAAAAAGCCTGCTTTCTCTTCTTGTAGCTATAATATGAGAGAGGTCTATGGCACTTCACAGCAATAAATCCTGACTAAACAAAAAGTAGGAATTAAACTTTTTGTATACTTGTATAGATTAACTTTGTATAGTTAAATTTACTTGTTTAAATTTTAATTATTAAGGTGTTGGAACAAGAAGAACATATTTTTCTTTTATTATGAGAAAGCGTAGTCTCTCTTGTAATTTAAAAGAATACTATAAAACATAAACATACAAAATGCAAACATACACTACAATCCTACTTACATTTGAAACAATTATTCAAAAATTAGACATACTTTGCACTTTTACACTGTTATAAATCTGCTGTTTCAGTGTGGAATTTGCCTAATAAATCTTTTGTTATTGGCCTATCCCCTAATTCAGTGAGGCACTTGCTAGACACATACATGCCAAGGTTCAGAATATTGTTGCTAGGATGGAAACCACTTCTCAGCTCCCGACAAAGCTGTTCCAAAATAGAAGATAGGCTGGCACTTATTTAAGTATCCTTCTGAAGTACACTTTGTGACAGTATGGCTGTCAGACAAAATATTGTAGACAAAATATCTGCAATTTTGTTTTTCTTTATGCAGCCACAGGCCTTATGAGCTATCCATCAAAATTTTCCTTCAACTTCAGAACTGCAAGACTGGGCATGAAACGTGTGTACATGTGAACAGTCTCAAATTTTTAGAGGTGTTCTATATTTTATGTTAAGTATATGTTTATAAATATATATAATACATATCTATATCTAAACAAAATATTTCTGCCCAGAAATAACAATGCCACCTTTTAAATCTCTCTTCTTAATGATACTTGAGAACAGTTCTGCCTCGGAGCTTATAGCTAGCCTAAAGCAATCTTTTGGTAAGAAGAAAAAGTAGAACTGCCAATCATTGTAGTTCTTAAAACTTCTTGTTAAACTGAAAAAGCTGATGATATGCACTTTACAGTTTTAATTTATTTATTGCAATGTTATATTCATTGTTTGGACTGATCTGAAGAGGAAAAGCGAGAGTCCCCTCTTCTCTCTTAAAGAATCATCCTTCCCTTGGCTGTAAATAAATCTTATCACCATGAGCCAGAGAACACAGCTTTTATTGATTTATTTTCTTTTTCAACCATCATGTAATGTCTAAACACCCACATCTAAGCCATAGATTATTCAGGAACTTCCAGTATTGTTCACAATATAAACTTTTCTTCGTCCACACTTGCAAGAACATTTTATGACTCTTCAAATAGATATTGGATAAGTATGTTTCTGTTTGCTATAATCTTTGCAACACAAAAAAACCCCTACTAAAGCGGAAGTGGTCTCTATGCATTAGTGTTTCCAGTTTTAGGGATATTTTATTCTGCTTTCACAATTAATGCTCTTAGTGTCAAACCAAGAACTATAACTCACATGATTTTGCAAGTCCGCCTTTTAATTTTATGTGCAAAGTACCAGTTTCCTGGGTGAACTCTATGTTTTAGAAAAGAAAATGATAAGCACTAGGTGGTATGCATTTCTGATGGAGACTGCTCCCATTTTTGTTTCTTGTTGTTATAACTACAAGACACTATTTTGATTTCATTATTTCCACTTGCTACATATTCTGGTAGATTAAGGACAAATTTGACTGAAATTCATATTAACAGTTAGAGATGTGAAATTCAGGTGATACATTTCTTTTTGCTTAAGGTAAAAATAATAATAAATATTAAGAAAAATTTCACTTTCAGTGTAACATGGCTTAGTCTTCTCCTTTCTCAGGAAAAAAACCCCAGAACTAGTATTTGGACTGTACAGTGCAGAAGTTCTTTCACTGTCAGTATGCTGATTTGTGATACCTATGGTTCTGCTTACACATTGTTAAGCAAAATGAAATCTTTTAATCAGATGCAAGCTACAAAGGAAAATTGAAGTGGTGAGAATTATGCACAGAGAAGGAAGAACATGCCTCAAGAAAGTGTCAGTGCACCATATGCAAATGTTATTTACCTTTGGGGCATACAGACGGTTATAACCATATTAACTCACACTATGATCCTAACAGCACTTCTGTACTTTTGAATTAATTCGACATAGTCAAATGTGTTCATGTCCTAGTAGAGGGTTATAACCACGTCTCTTTCTAAAAGGTTGCAAAATCCTCCTAATACTGTGCAGAAGTCTAATGGTGACTTGTGATTCTGCCTAGGCACATTTTTTGTCAGTATATTATTCACATTGCTCTAAAATTTATGCTATAACCATACTATTGTTAACTGCCCAGGGCAGTGGATGGTGGAATAACTCAGTAATGCAATAGAAGAAAATATGAACTTTAAGGTGGGGGAAAATACTCTGTGCTGAGTTTACTGCTGGGTGAGAAGCATGACACCACACGACAGGGAAGAAGGCTCAGCTCTCTGCTACACTTAGTGAGCGTATCATATAGCAGGTTCCCTTTCAGGGTGGCACAGTTAATCCACAACCCAGATAATCCCTTACTGGTAATTGAGAGCTGATTATGTTTGGTGACCTTCTGTACTACCAATGCTATTTCCTGCATCCTGAAATTTAACTTTCCCATACTGGTAAAAGTCATGGGCACATGTATCTGAAATCAGTCACACGAATGGTAAAGATAAAATCTGTAAAAAATGTGAATACACTCTCCTAGGACAGCGAAGATTTGAATGAACAGTAGACTCTCTGTATTCCCTGTGCTCACGGAGAAAGACAGACATTTTCAAAAATTGGGGTCCCAAAAACTAGTCAGTTGTGGCATCAAATTACAGTTTAATAGAACAAGATTTCTATCTCCTTACAGTGAGATCATGCTATAAATTACATCAGATTGTATTTCTTGGGTTAATAATTCTTTTTTATATGAATAGGCAAAGTGTGATTAAGAGAAAGATATAAAAGAATATATGTATATATTCTTCACCATTCTTCATATCCTCCACTGTCATTTTTGAAGTGTGTTACAGTGAAAAAAATCAAAGCAGCAATCATACTAGATAGAGCTCAGTGAAATCACCACAATTCTTCTTTAAATATTTTCTGTTGAACTCAGAAAGAATGGAGTTCTTGTTGTGCAATTTCTTTTTTACCGTTCAATTTTTTTTTTGCACAGATATAGCAGTTAGAATGAAACTCTCCCTCCTTGGCTTTAAAAATTAGGATACATTCCAAAAATATAAAATGTAGCCTAAGCTTCAGCGTGGGGTTTACAGTCCAATATTAGCTGTTTATTTTTATTAGCTGCTTATTTTGATAGTAATTTTCTTTTTTCTGTTTGAATTACTCACTTCTGTTACTTTACTTTCCAGATGTTTTACTCCTTTCTTCCACGGTACTTTAAATTTTTCTAGAGATTACCTATGCTACATGAATCATTCATGAATCTGGGGTGCAAAGCTATATCTAAACAAATCTAGCCTAATTTAAAAGTCCCAATAGAAAGGGGACAGTTCAATGGAGGATGCACTTGCATTGCTGGGCCACTCTCACATCTTGCTGCATCTTCCCTGTTTACACAGTTAAAGGTTGTACAGCTCTGACCACCCGAGCTGTGATCACACCTGGTTCATTCTCTATAGTCCTAAGGGTTAAGGAATTAATATTCTCTCCCTGACAGCAGCCTCCATACATTTGTTTCCACAAGGGGGAAACTATGCTATTCCAACTTCCCTAAGCACTGCTTGTCTTGTGGTTGCAGTGTAATAATATCCTCATATCTCATAATACCTTCACTTTATAGAGAGTTTTCACTTTTTGTTTTTCACGTCTCACAGTTCTACAGACAGTCTTCCTAGCTCACATAGCCAAGTTCTGAGGGAAATGACAGTATAATTTAGTTTTTATGTGGTAATGCAGTTAGAGAAGCAAGAAGAACAGGAAAGAAGTATTTTGGTATGTGGTTTTTGAGAGCCAGAAGTTTCACACAGAAGTGTTATCCATCTCACCTTCCTTCTCAGCAGCGCTAAGAATGTTCTGGCAATATTTTAATTGTTGGAAAAATACATTTCTGTTGAAATCAAACTGTTTCAAAGGAATATCTCCTTTTTAAAAAAAGTTACCCAAGAAAAATAGAAAATATATTTGAAGCCTAAGTCCGTATTTGTGTGAGATTTTAATGTCAAACCCAAACTGACAGCATGAAAACAAATGTGTGACCATGCCAGAAACAAATGTTTTTAACATTCACTTAAAAGTAAATCTTATTATCTTGGCTTGAAATTAATTTTTATATGCGCTCAACTAACTTGGTGGATAGGAATTTTGCCTGAGAATGTACAAGAAGATGCTCCTGAATGACATTAATTATTTAAAATAAAAAATACTGAATTTACTATCCATACATAAGCCTATTTTTACAAGAAACCTGTGCAGGTTTTGGCACACATCAAAATATCTGTAAAAACAGTGATGGGGACATGCAAGTGACAAATTGTGATGCTGCATAAGACTGTAGAATTTATGGCTCACACTGTTTGGCACTAATGATGCTCTGTGGCTCTCTACAGTGTTTATCACAAACCCCTGAAGAAGTATCACCACATAATGTTTCCATTTTTTCATTTAACTTCCATTTTAAAAGAGTTCTTGGTCTGATGAGATGTATCTAATGTTTTCTTCCAGTTAAGGAGAACTTGATTATTCCATGTACAGATAGGGACAGATAGCAGATTAGGAAAGCCAGAGATGGTTAAATTCTACAAGACAGAGTCTTAGTTGATTGCTAAACCCCATATTTTGCAATGGTACTGGTGGAATTCCTTAGTGTTCAGGAAAAGATACCTGAGATGCATTAGCAAACAACAGTCTACTCTGTGATTATAAAGGGAGGGCAATTGAGTTACTAATGAGAGGTTCACAGGATTCAGCAAAAGAGATTCTAACACAGTGATTAACTTGAGGTTAACACATAATACATTCATACACTATGATGCATACAAAACTTCACATGAATTTATGAGTCCGATGAAGCATGATATAGCCAATACATTTGATATGTATGCCCTTTAATTTAACCACAGGAATCAAGGGAGATATTTTGTTCCTGGGAACTGAGATTTAAAGGATTTGTGGTTCTGGGACTTGCCTTCTGACTATTTGGGCCATTTTTCCTTCAGAATGCTCCCCCTTTAGCACTCATCAACTAGGAATAATGCTGCTTAGTGCTTTGCAATCCTGAGTGAAGTTCCACAAGGGAAAGTGCTGGATTCTGCATCTGGGATGGGGCAGCCTCAGATGTACATGCAGACTGGGGAATGAGATGCTGGAAAGCAGTGCCATGGAAAGCTACCTGGGCGTTCTGGTTGACGGCAAGTTGAATATGAAGCTGAGTATGAGTCAGCAGTGCCCTGGCAGCCTGGAGGGCCAACCGTGTCCTGGGGGGCATCAGGCACAGCATCGACAGTCAGTCGAGGGAGGGGATTGTCCTGCTCTGCTCTGCACTGGGGCAGTTTCACCTTGAATGTTGTGTGCAGTTTTGGTCATTGCAATATAAGAAAGATATTAAGTTCTTAGAGAGCATCCAAAGGAGGGTAGCAAAGATGGTGAAGGGCATTGAGGGGAAGCCGTGTGAGGAGTGGCTGAGGGCACTTGGTCTGCTCAGCCTGGAGGAGACTGAGGGGAGACCTCACTGCAGTTACAACTTCCTTGTGAGGGGAAGAGGGGGGACGGGCACCGGTCTCTTCTCTTTGGTGACCAGTGACAGGACCGGAGGGAAAGGGCTGAAGTTGTGTCACAGGAGGTTTGGGTTGGATATGACAAAGAGGTTCTCCCCCAGAGGAAGATGGGAATGGTCTGTGCAGGGCTAAGGGTTAAACTTGATGATCCTTGTGGGTCCTTTCAAACTCAGCATATTCCATGATTCTGTGAGTATAATAGAGATGATCTCCTTCCTTAAGTTCACACACATAAATAACATATTTGATAAATGTTATTTTAAAAAATCATAGATTTTGATAAGTTGTGAAACTATCTTAGAAACTCACAGCCATTAACTTAATGATACTCCTTATGAAGACCTAATGGAAAACATTTTGATTATCTAACTAGTGATTGTTTTTATTTATGATGAATATCTACCAAATAATACAGGATTGGGCCTTGGAAAATATCATTTTGAGGGGGAAAAAAATCCCTATTTCAGATTGACAGAAAAAAGCCAAAATAAAGCCTCTTATTGAGATAGATAAATAAGAGTTTATAGCCTTTGACATACATTTTGTGGTTCAGTTGTAACAGTCCGTGAACACTGAGGCAGATTGTCCCAGCATATTCAACTGTACTGTGCAACCAGAGCACAGATATTTAAAGTATTTCACTATCACTAAACAGAGGTAAAGTTCCATAACCAGATTTTCCAAAACCAGCAGTCTCTGCTGACTCCAAGATGCACTTAATGCTGGCATTGTGTCTAAGAAAAAAATTAACTAAAACAATCTTATAAGCTAGCATGCCATGTAAAGGAGTTCCACTTTTCTGGAAGAATACTTTTCTACACTTGAGTAGAGTGTTGTATGATTATCTTAGGTGAACATGACATTAAAAGAGAAGGTGGGTGAGATTATCTTTGGGAAACTTGGATGAGAGGATGGAAATGTGCTTCATAATAACGAGCATGTCAGCACTGCAGAGTTACCTCAGGTCATTGCTGACACATATGAGCACATTGACTAGTTTTCTTAAGGTGTGAACCCTAAATTTATACTGAAGTTGCTTTACACGTACTCTGTTCACCTGTGCGCGTCACTGGGATTTTTGTGAGCATATGCCATGTACTCTGAGAAGGATAGTGACCTACATTTAAAAAAAGTTTTCTACATTCCTTTTGCCAATAAAATTCTTGAATAGGCCTGTGTTCCTGTGGGCACGTGGAATTTAACTAAGGGAAAGTACTGCATTGCTGTTCAGATGGATCAACCAGTGTTCTGACTGTACAACAGTAGATAAAATGAAACCTTCTCCAAGGAATTGTCTAAGTTGGGGTTTCAGCACTGATGACAGTGGCAATAGACAAACACAATTTTTACCATAAAATTAGGTTTGTAAAATCACTTCACTTACATTTATGGTATGTAAATTTAAAAATCAGAAACTCAAGAGAGACAAAAAAAGCATATTTTTTTCTCTTAGTCTGTAGGCTCTCTACTAGTTAAAAAGTTTCAAAATTTAATCTATATTAATCTATAGTCTATATTAATAAAGTTTTTGTGTCTTATTCAAATTTGTTACAGTAATATAAAATTTTGCTAAATATGATCTGAGGAGTATCATGTCATATCTTGACTTTTCAGCCTACATTATTTTATCACTGAGACAACTTTAGGCTAAAGCTAAGGTATCTTTTAATATAAAATACAGCAATGTTTATATTTTCAATATTAAAGACTTAAAAAATTGGGATAGCTGTCACACATTTCTTCATACTGTTAATAATTTTGTTCAAGTCTAAAAAAAACTATGCGGAAATAAAATGTATGTAAATCAGTAAACTCTTCTAGATTCACTGAAAGCATGTGCTAACTTCCCTATATGTATTTCAAATATCATATCAAAAGCAGAAATTATCAGTTCCTTCTTGCCAGCCTGTGGTCTGCCTCTGGACGCTGTCCATGTATTCCTTCCCTAAAGCTAAAGCAAATACAAGAAATCCACATGGTAGATGTTTCTCTCTTCTTCCTGTACCATTTCTATCACCATCGTGGTATTTGACATAAAACCACTAACTTCAGGGTGTTAGCCGAGCCTGGATAACTATGTTAAACCAGATTTAGTTTAATTCTGGAGTTATTTATAATCTAAGTTGGAATTAATTTTAGAATAAACAGAAACGTGTGTATGCATTTTTTGAAGATTTTCAGCATACAAATCTGAGATTTTTTATAACTGTGCAGAGCAGCTATAAACCGTCTTCAAAAATGTGAAAATTATTTCCTCCTTGTCATTTTTTTTTTGCCCTGGTGACACGAATTTGTATGTTTAGTTGTAACTGAATACATTCCCCAGATGTTTGCTGATAGGGAGAATCTCCTACAGCAAGCATCTGCTGTTGGAAATGTGCACAGTTTAAAACACGAGAACCCTTGAAAGAGAATGGCTTTTATAAATTTGGAGGTTACTCTGCAAACTCTTCTAGAAGCTTCACTACTGCAGATTTTTCCATACCCAGCCCCTTTTAGAAAAAAGGGCCCCAAATATCTGGTCTGAATTCTGTGCTTAATGAACCTACAAGGAAACTTATGGAGCAATGGAATTAAAAGATTAAACCACAAGCCACTTCTACGAAGTCTTTAAACGACTTACGAAGCAGAGAGTTTACATAGTAACTGAGTCTGCAGACGCACTTGTTATTGGAGAATTCTGAGACTCGGATTTTTTTCTGCCCGGTTTGACTGCTTTGTTGCTGTGTGGCTGTTCACATCTGGATGATACAAAAGAACAAGTCAAAAGATAAGATTGCAATTAAGTAAGATCTATTTGTTTGGGGTTTTTTTGAACTGCTTCTTAATTAGAGGGAAAATCCCCTTTATTGTTAACCCACAGGGTAGGACTTGAAATGGCAGTATCACATGATCAACAGTATTCTTACTCATGTAACTGATTGAAGTTTTTTGTATACTTCAGGCACGTGATGCTACACATGACAATCTTAAGAGACACAGGGATTTGATACCTATGTGCATTTAAATGTCTGCAACAAGGTGGTTTTTAAAGTTTAAATATTAAATATTGAAAAGACTGAAAGCAATTTTTACCATTAACTTCTGTATGTACTTTTACACCCACTGATTTCTATAACAGAGGCAGGGAAAAAATAATCTTATAGAAACACTGCAGGAGACAAGTATTTTTCCCTGGATAACTATGAATTGGTGGTTTGGCATATGTGTGAGGACACGAGTCATTATTCTGTGGATGATTTTCAGTTTGTCTTCAGAGTGTAAACTATTTAAATTTTAAATTTTGATTCCATAAGCTGTGCCTTAGGCTTGGTCTCCTGTTTTTATTTATTTATTCAGTTCATATGAGGGCAAGAGGGAAGGGAAGCTAATGTTTCCAGCGAGGACTGTGGGATTTCCCTCCTCCAATCAGGAACAGGAAGCTGCCTGTCAGAGAGCTGGGATAACACATTTTGCCAGTGAAACAAATAGAAAGGAGAAACAATTATCATGCTAGGATTTTTCAGATCTACTGACTAGCTGTAGGCAAGTTTAGTGTTCTAGAAGACCTAAATATATAATAATGGCACAGTCTTCTAAACTGTTCCCATGGCTGGTGTTTGTGGACAGTGATGATTGGGTATCACTGTGGAGTGGGTAGAAATGGTCCCTGGCTTGATGTGGGATCCAAGTTTGATCTCCTTCCAGCAAAGTACCCTTCAGAACACCAGCATGTGCAGAGGGGACACTTTAAATTTTATACACATATAATTTTGCCATGTATACCTAGATGATGATGTATTTTCACACCTGGTCATGTTGCTGAAAAATTAAGCTGGTCAGAACAGAGTACAGAATGAGAACAGGTTGAGAGCACACTCAAGGGCTGTAATTGATCGCCTGAGAAACTCAAGAAAAAGTGGGTAGTCTCTGGCCTTTGGGGTAATTTTTTGTTTTGTAATCAAGCTCATTACAGCATATAATCAACCCTCCCAATATTTGGTTACCTTTTGTTTCCACATCCTACAAGCAGGATTGTGGGATTTCTTTGTTACCTCATGTGATGACTTAATCATTGACAGCCTGTCCAGTTGTGATTTATTAAATTTTGCCTGCTTACTGGTCAGTAAAATTTGAGGTGAATTGAAGATTTTATAAATATATTTAAATGAGATGTTGGCTAAAACTTGAGTGAAACTTCGTAAACACAGAGAGTAATTAACCTAGGTGCTGTGGGATTTCCGAGACAGAACTTTTCTTTTTCATCTGTTTTGGAAAACGTTATTTCTGCCTTGTTTGATTCTTGCATACAGACAATTATCACTTAGGCATTTCTGAGGTGTCAGTAGGAAACACCTGGCTGTAGACTAACCTGCTACTTAACTAGCAGTGCAGGTAACTGTAGCTAGCTGAATAGCATTTTGTATTAACACGCCTTCAACGGGAAAAAAGTCACATTTCACCAGAATGCATTCAGCAACAGGAACAAAGCCTGCAGTGAGCAAGACTGTTTGTAGAGGACTAAGCAATTAATAGAAACACTTTTTTCCCCCCAAAATATGCCAAAAAGTAATTGGAATTTTACAGCTGTTAATTAAATTCCTTTTTGAAGCAGAAGGTTTAGCATTTTCCATTCCTGCAGCATTATCTGCCCAACCACTTCATGTTAATGGATTGGTCTTACAGAGAAGGTACAATTATTTTTCAGTATTAATTCAACTATTTCAAATGAAAGAAGGACAGAAACAGAATTCAAACCTGCTAGCCGAGCATTTTCCACTTCAGGACAAAAAAACATCATGTGAAGTGCTCTGCATCTTGTGCCTTAAAATAAGTAGAAACCCAAAGGTTCTCTTTACAGCAATGACAGAGCATTTCTTGTTATGTAGGATATCAACATGAAGTGACTGCAAAACCTGTTAAATCTAAAGTTACTCTTCAGCATTGTCAGTAGGGTTCTGATGTGAAAAATAGACCATGTAAAGCCTTGAAATTCCAAGTACTTGTCAGAGCCATCTGAAGTGCTAGAACAAATTACATGTGAATGGGTGGGGTCAAATGTAAGGTAATGCAAAAGACTATTGAACTTCAAAAGCACAGATTGAGAAAAGGGAGCAGTTGTATAGAAAAGGGCTGAGGAGTTATTTTGGATTGCTACCAATGTTATTCAACATCATCATTTGGGTATGAAAAAGGCACACATCATGCTGGGATGTGAAAACAGAATTCTGTCCTGCAAGATGTGAAGTAGTTCTTCCACCCTGCTCAACAGAAGCTGAAGAACTCAAATGCAGAAAGCATCAGCAGAAAAGTGGCAGCTGAAATAATGTGTTCATTTTAGATATCAAGGTTGTAGAAATATGGTGAATAGTCAGGATCTAGAGGAGGGCAATGAGGTGCTCAGGTTCAAGATGCATGACCTAAAAGGAAAACAGAAAAATTTATTTGTCCAGAAAAAAGAAAGAAAAGACAGCTGGTAACAGTGTAACATATACAAAGAGCTACTGTGAAGGAGAAGGAGAATCTATTCCAACATTTGTAAAGGGCAGTACAAGAAGTAGTGATCTTCAGATGATCTGTTAGAACTCAATTATTTATTTTAATAATAAAGATAATTAAGGACAGGAACAGACAGTTTGGCAAAGCAGTGAAATCCCCTTTATTAGGAGTTAGACAAGAATCTGTCAGAAATGATGTCAGGATAGTTCATTCTGACTCTGGGCAGTGCAGTAGCTTTGATGATCTCAACGTCTTACTCAGCCTGGGAATTCTTTGAGGTTCTAATGTTCTGACTATCTGATAAGTATTTGGTGAATATTAACAAGCACTGAAGTGTGGCTGATGTAAACTGTCAGGCAAGCGAAAACAGATACAATAAGAGTAGTGTGCAATTTGTCCAGTCTTCTGACTTTAGGAAGAAGTCACAGAAGTGATGATGGGAGGAATGCTAAAATCATACCAGAACTAACATAGCCTATCTCTTACCGCACCTGAATTTTTCAAACAGAATAAAAATTCCAGTCTTATTAATTATATGCAAATAAAATTAATCCAATAACTCAGATGGATTTTAATAACATGCCTAAACTATGTTAAGGATGCAGACTTCCAAGTCGCAAATATAAAATGCTCTTGTCTACAAAACCTTTGCAATGTGGGTGCCATATATATGATAATTTCTTTGTATTTTTTCCCAAGAATACAACGATTCTGCATTAGTTCTGCAGGGGAATTACATGAAAAGCAAAAAGTATCATAATGATATTACCTTCAATAGTAATTTTTATTGATTTATATATATAAGTATTCAGAAAAAAACACAGTCAATACATAATCTATCATAAAATTTGGCGGTTGTGCTTTATACAAAAGTTGATATCCTTCATCAAATAACACTGATGTACTTTGTATGCTTTGTGCTCCTAGAAAAGCCTTCTGATCTGTGTTTGCCTTGCTCAAGCGTAAAGATTGCATCTTTGATTTTGCTAGCATTAGTATTTGGAAGTATAATCAACAGAGAAACGCTCAGGTTTGACAAGTGGTATAAGATTTCAGTAAACATGTCTTCTCTCAGAGAGATATTGGAAACAGATAATATTAAGGGAAATTTTACTGCCTGCAACCCTGATCTTCAAAGAGAATATTAGTAGAGATTGAAATCAGAATGGACATTTAGGGATATTAAATGCAAATAAGGCTTCAACAGAGACTCAAAGATACAATTAAATTATGGAAATATGCATAAGTTCAATAAGTGAAAACATAAAATACTCTGCGATAGAAGGTTGTATAAACACAAGCTTATTGTTAAAATAATATTTGGAGTTAGGTGGAATATTTTGGTAACATTTAAATTGAAAATTCTGATTTATCAAAAGTAGCATGCTTTGTGAAATCTTTCAAAGACTTAAGATTCTTTAGAGAGAGAAAATACGTTAAAGAATTAAAATGAATTTAATTCCAGCTATTTCAAAACAGAACATTCTGAAAATGTCTTGCATTGGTTTGCTTACTGGATACAATTTTAAGATGGTCACATCAAAATGGAGTATTTAGATATTTTTTTGCCTTTTCTTCTGATGAGAAAATTGTGACAATTTCATTTTTTTATGTATTTGTATCATGCTATTTGTTTTCTTTCCATTGCAAACCTTAAAAGAGTATAGAACTTATGATATTTCCCCCAAAGGAAAAAAATATCAAGTCTCATTTGAGTGTTTTAGAGTATTTTTCTTTAATGGTATTAAAAAAGAGGTCCTATAATAAGAGTAAAAAGTGATCAAATTTAAATAGTTATTCTAAAAAAAATAAACAATGCACATGAACTATGAAAAAACTTTAATCTTACAATTTCTAAGGATACACTACAAATTGGAAAAAAATAGAATGAGCTCAACAAGCACATGTGTATTTATGAACAAAATGGGAAGGTTGTTTTAAACATGTCCTTTTCACATACCTTAGAAAATCATTAGGATTCTGCCAGTTGGCATTTTTATACTGTATTGTAAAATGTATCTGATGACATAAATGTTTCACCAGCAGCTAAAGGACAACAGAATTTTTCATTTAGTGACCACCTACAAATCTATTTTTAAAGATACAGGTTAGACTGAGTGCATTAGTAGCCTAATTATATATTTAGAACATGGAAGATTGGGGTAACCTTGTCACGTGAGCTCAGAAAGTGGTGTAGCAGTTTTAGACTGGAGGATAAAGAGGTTAGGGCCCCTTTGCAGAGACAGAAGGATGCAAAGAGTCAGATGAAGGTGAGAAAAAAAAAAGAAAATCTTAAGTACTCATATATTTCAGTTATTGTAAATACAATGGAATGAAAATTTCCTTTCATGAGCCTCAACTTTTCTCTGCTTTCCCTTCCTGTTCAGTGACTCTGTCCTCAAAACATTTCAAAATCCATTTAAATTCTGATTTCCACCACTGCAGATACGTGGCTTGGATGAGGAACACAGGAAGTTTAAAGCATCCTGTACCACTTGATAGCTCCAACAGAGATTAGCTGCACATCTGTGTGTCAACAAAAATGTGGAACTGGATGCTGATGTCACCCAGGTTTCCGGTTATAACATTGGAAATTGAAAAACAGTTTAACAGGAATTAAAGTTGCCTGAAAGATTCCTGCAGATTTCAGCAAAACTCTCATTTTTATCCACGTGTTTTGAATATCTCAGTCTTGACTCTTACTTCTTAGATTCAGATACTTAAATCTGTCTAGGACAAGCTACCATCACATTTGTTGTTGGGTGATACATCCCAAACTAACACATAGTTGGTCTCTCAGAAACAGCACTATATGTACACTTCATATACAATGTGCATTATATTTCTAAAATTTTACAATCCCTTTGCCTTTACAAAGAGGATAACATATTTGTGACTTTACATATTAGTTTTTCTAGTATATAAACACAGGTCTAGTGAACAGTTCAGTTGCTTTTTGTTTTTACCTTAAGACTATAATTCCTATCTTTTAGAGCCCTGAGCTTGGCTAAATATGATGTTGCCAAAGTATAGTAGTGAGAAATCATATTATCTCAACATGTTATTTGTCAAGGTGTTTGCTGGAAAAAAAGTGTGTGTTCCTCCTGCTTTGATAATTGGAGTGAGTAGATCTGGCAAGAAGAAGTTGATTTTTCTCCCTGTAATATTTTAGTTAATACAAGGAGTGCAAATGAATTCCTCTGGAGTGAAACTAAACTGGAAGATGAACAACAGGAACGCGTCAAATACATTTCATCTGCAAAAGGATATTCAGTTAAGGAGTCTAAACTGTAGATAGTCCACAGTAAAAACAAGCAAACAAGCACAAAACCAAACCAAACCAAAAAGAAAACCAACCAGCCAACCAACCAACAGCAACAACAAAAAGGAAATATATAAAATGCATAATGGAAACTTCAGATCAACCCTAGCTATTTGACCCTTGACTGTTTGACCACAGTATTTCCTGCTCTACACATGTTCAGAGAGAAATCTGCTCCCTAATTAAATGGTGGTCCCCCCTAGTTGAGGTTTGAGGTATAATTCAAAACTGCAGTAAGTATAAGGAAATTATTGCTGAAGGCAAGTAGAATTTTGAAGGATTGACCCAAATCTCATTAAAACTGCTGGATGATTCAAGCAATTTTATGGAGTTTTGCACCAGATCTAGAAGCTCCAGGCCTTCCTGCCTGCTGTTGTCTGATTGCATTCAATAATCTTAGAAAAACAGAAAGAACCCACTAGAGTCAATTCGCTGTATGAATCATCAGTGTCAGTAGAGAATGTAGTCATAACTCTTCACCACACAGATTGCTTCATTTAACAAAATGTGAGTGAAGGTTAATATATACTCCCTCATATAGAGGAATAAATAGCTTGGAAACATCTGAAAAGGTAAAATAATTCTTAAGAACTCTCAGAAGATCCAACAGACATGGCTGACTTCAACTTAAACAAATTATTTCTTAGATAAAACCAATTATTTTGGAATTCATACATCTGATATACTAAATATTTACCTATTATGAGTCCCCTAATGGATGCTTTGATACTAAAGTATCTTCATAGCTATTCTCTAGTAGGTCTCTTGCCATGCTTTAGATAAGTTTCTGAGAAGGAGATGAAAAAAAAAGAGTAAAAAACCCTACCAATAGCCATGTACCTTGTTTCGTCTCACTAAGAAAAGCAGGACTTTCCAGACTCTTACCAAGTTAATGCAGGCAAGTAGCCTAAAATCTGAGTTTTCATTCTTGTTGCTGAGGAGGTGCAGCTTTGTCTGCTTGGGTCTCCAAGCAAATAATAAAATTTCCGTCTTCCTTGAATTAAAAAAACAAATGAACAGTAGACATAACTAAAAAACTCATCCTGTTGTCTACTCCCATAAGGTTTCAGCAGAGACTTTTTTGTCTGTCTTTGGAAGATGGCACCCTCAAGCCAAATGAGTCCTCTTCATTTTTACCCCCATGTTTAGCTCCCTTCCCTCTTGTAGTATATCTTCATCCTGCTCCTTAACTAAAGATCATCCCTTTGAACAGCTCTTTTTCTTGATCCCTCTCACACAGAGCCCCGCTGTCTGCCCGCATTTAGCTTGCGTTTTGCTTACTCCCCTGCCTAGTCTCCTAATCCCAACCCAAGAGCAGAATGAAAATTGTACTCATTTTGGAATGATTTTGGCCTTCAGTGATTCCATCTTGAGAGTCTTCTGCTTATACCACTTACAGGGAACAAACTTCCTTTCCTGGGAACCACTGTCACTTATCGTAAGCATTGGGGTAACAGTTTTAGTGCTTCTTCTCTCCACTCTGGAGTGTCAGCCTCTGAAGTGGCATTTCCAGCAACTGAAACCTATGCAGTCGGGTGGGTAACCACATTGCTTTCACCTACTGCTGGGCTCGAAGGTCTTCTTGGGAGAATATTGGTGAAATCTCTCCAGAGCACTAAGTTCTATGGTCAATTAGGATAAGCCAAAAGTCTATTCTTGCCAGTTTTACACCTTCTAGCTTTTTGTAGACTCCTATAAGGATTGTTACATTGATTAACCTTAACCTACGGGTTAAGTATTGTCACTGCAAGCTTTCACCAGGAACTTTAAATAAATGAGGTCAATGTAGTCAGTTAATTTAACAGGTGTGAGCTAAAGACCTCAAGTGCCTTAATCTAACCACAATTTCCTCTGAGTACTTCTTCTCAGGGGTAAAAACTGATTTCGTACTTTGCCTTGATTTTTCCAGCATTCCTTAACTTTCCAGTCATGTTTCAAGCAGTGCTCTTAGCTAAAAGTCTCAGGTGTGCTGTCGTAAGAACCAGGTAGTATCAGAAAACAGTCATGCCTTGTATGTTATGTTAAATATGTACTTTTTATTTGTCAAATATAGCCCTTCCTTTTATTTGCATTCTTTACCAAAAGATGTTTCTCTGAACCCTCTGGTTCACCTTGTTTTGATTAAGGTGGGAGTGTCAACCTTTTACACTTGTTTAAATGCTCTGATGGAATAGATGATACTCAGTCTGGTTTCTGTGGTGTCATTGTCGGTACAAGGCAGGTAGGTGTTGCCCAAGTTTATATAAGAAATTTATGTGTACCAGCCAGTTCTCTTGGTGATAATGAGGTCATATTTAGTCAGCCCTTTAGTAAAAGCATAACCTTCCTGGGTCAGTGCCAAGCTGCCAAGTGTCCTACTTATTTCTATAGTGTCATTTCTCTATTTTCAAGTTACACAGGCCTACTCTTTTTAACAGTCTTCTTTCACTCTCCAGTAAGTGGTGGAAGCACCATGTAGGAGACAATTATATATAATTAATTAGAAATTGTCCCTGTATCTTCTTTTCCCTTTCCCCATACACTGCTGTATTCCACAATTTTCTATTTCACTAGCTGTGCCTGTACAGTCAATAGATACATTGTGCTGCTCAGGAAGAGAACTAGAATTAGAATTTTGATATTTTCTCTCAAATTTCTAGTGTATTTTATAGTTATTTGTATTATCATGAAGTAGGAAATAATTACAATTGAGATACATTGTCATTTAGGACTGAAACCTCGTTTCTTTTAAACCAGAGGTGGAAGTTCAACTGCTTTCAGTGAGATGATGTTCAGGACATATGTGGCATAAGGGCTTGAATTTGTGGTTTCTTCCAAATTTTGTGTGCATTTTTGTTCTTTCCAGTAGGGCAATATATTGCTCCTTCTCTTGTTGCTGTTGGCACCCTTGGAAGTAAAGAAACGGAATCTAGTAACTTATTTTCATCCAAATAATCTACTGCACCTCTTTAACAAGATTCTTTTACTATTTCTAAGAAATAGTAACAAAATTCTAAAGTACCCAGCAGACTCTGAAGATAGGAAGGAAGAAAATACTTTGCTTTAGAGGAATACTAGTGCATTTCAATGTCTTAATGATCTGTACAAATTAGATTTAACTATCTGTGGCTATAAAGGAAACCTCTCTTACAATTCATGAGAAGTTCATTCTTCTAAAATGTTTCCAGGAAACCTTTGTCATATAAAGATGTTTTATGTATAGAAAATGTTAATGATAAGGTTTCAGTAATGTCTGAATTAAATAAAAGTGTAAATACCTTTCAAAAAAGTGGTTAAGATACATACTGAAAGCATAAGCACCAGCAGTTTGCAGAAAACACAACAGAATGTTCAGCCTACTGGACTAAGGCTCCTGATTTCATCCAGCTTGATTGCCTGGCTAATGTTCTCGTGCTTCCTATATAATTAATGGAGAGATATAGCTTTCTTTCAGGGCTAATCCATGGCAATAACCTGATTTAAGTGCTTGAATTGCCTAGTGGAAGAATCCATTTCTCTCCACTGATTCTAAAGAAACTGAGCTAGATAAGTTAGGTGCAGCAGGTTTGGTTAAAAACACTCTCTTCTGTTTCCTAAGGACTCAGATCCCTGGAAGTGGAACTTCCAACTTATAACCATTGAAAGTGTCTTTGCAAGTTTTTTGTTGGGGCCAGTAGTTTCTTTAAACAGGAATGCAGCTTAATCAAAGGATTCTGAGAACTATTTTGGAACAAATGACCTTATGTAACAGAAAGATATACCTATTTTATGAACCTTCCCTTGAAGTCATCTTATGTTGTTATCCATGTCATTGGTAAGGCAACTGTTGGTGTTAGCAGCTAGTAGGAATTCTAGAAGGGATTTTATGGAACTGGAATACATATGCTGAAAATGGTTTCTTTTTCTGCTTCTTTGTTATTGTTGTTATTAATTCTCACTTTTCCCAAGAAGCAAGTGAAGCAGAATGATCCTGCCTTCTCTTCACATCATTATGATATTTTGCTTCAAAATCCTTCTTAGTGCTTCTTTATTTTTATAGTGTAGTTATTAGTGTAAGGAAGAGTTTGTTTACCTTTTGATTCTGTTATAAGATCTCCTTTTGGAGGAGAGAGAGGGAAGGTATAATGAGGAGGGAAGGAAAGCAGACAGCAAAGTAAAGGACGAAAATTCTCTCAGAACCCACTTTTGTATCTAATGGTGTGAGGGTGGTTGTGAAGCAGAACACAGCACACTGGTACTTCAGATGTTATGCCAAAAGTTACATTAAGTTACAACATTACTGACTGAAAACACATCTGCTTTATTTCAGTGCACTTGGCTAAATGCTTCTGTCTCCTCTCTAGCTCCCTCTGATGGAAGTACCTCAGTACGTGGATCTCCGAATGTAACAGTATCACTTTTTATTTTCTGAAAGTCGTCAGATCAAACATAGTATTCAAAATATGTAAACTAAAGTTAAAGTATTAGAGAAACCTTGTAACTGTAAATAACACCGTGGGTAAATGACCAAAGTTTTATTACACCTCTTTTTCATGCAATAATTTTAAGCAACAAGTAGTAAATGCAGTAGAAATCTGCACTGTGATGAGAAACACAGCTACAGAGTGTCAGCAATCTGTCTTTACTCTCATAAAGTTGTTAAATATTGCAGAAGAATATACATTCTCTTCTTATCTTCTTTTTGTTGTTGTTGTCAAACATTTTGATTTGTCACTCAAGAAGAGAAAGAGAATGTCTTGGAAAGATGCTAAACACTAATTTTTAAAAAATAAAGAAGAAAAAAAATAGCAATGTGCCCAGCTATTAAGTTCTTTCTTTCTATTCTGAGTCTAGGATTTGGAGACTTTTTCTTTGCTTCAAAATTAGTTTTGTTCTTTGCTATAGACTTTGTTCTTCTGTTTCTATTTCCTTCATGGAACCGGCTACTTCTTGTATCAGTCAAAAAACCTATCAAAATTTCATGCCTGTGTTTAGCCTATAAATTATGTGGCAATATTGGAGAGAAAATGAATCAAACCCTGTAAAAACTATGCTCTTTCTTTTGTTACAGAATATCCTGTTCCCTCTGACTTAGAAAAAAAGTTTTTTTCTAAGACATCAGGGTGATGTGTCTCAGGTCTGACAGCAAAAAGTGTTAGTTTTTTGATTTGTTGGATTCAGAAGAGGACAGTGATATTTTTTGAAGGCAGCTTCTCTTTACACAGAGCCTAAGTCTCTCATATTTAACATGTTTCCTAAATGAATATCATCAGATATTTAGCTGGTGATTATGAAAGGAATGACCAGCTGGCTTATTGTTGGTGGACTTATCCAGGTTGGCTGTGCAAGTGAAGGCCCAAACAGGCCAGATGTTTTCCATCTTAGCACACTCTCAAACTGCTGTTCTTATGCCTGAACAAACCCCACACATCAAGCAGTAATCATGCCCTGATTTCTGTTCTAGTGCACACTGCAGCATGAAATAAGTTACATTCCATCTTGTTGACACAGCATGCTTCAGCTGCTGGTGTGGTAAGTTGTTTCTTCACTGAAGCTGAACTAAGAAATGTCTGGCTTTGTTAGACAGATTATCTTATTACTGTTTTCTTGGCAGTTCCTCACAGTGACACTTGTATGGCACCATGAGAAAGTGAAAATCCAGAGCACTGAAAGTGCATTAACAAAACAAATCACAAACACTTCCAAAAAGTTATTTTGGGACAGAAGTCAGGGACAATATCATCTGTTCAGTAACAAACAGAGGGTTAACTTCATGTGACTACGTTCAACTTCCCCAGCGTTGGAAGAAACAGAGAGAACTGCCATAGGTCAGCTGCGTTCCCTGGACTGTGAAGAAAGGACATTCTACAGACATCCTCCTCAAACATAACTCCTTATCCCTGATTTTACCTATCTGTACTTTTTAGTCAAACTTTTCTTTCTCAACACTGTAGCTTAAACACATGGGAGCAATCAACACACTTGGCTAGTTTGGTTACCTATCTTTTTCTGTCTTTGACCCCAAAATTCGCTGTTAGTTTTTATATACCAACTCAGCTTCAAGAGGAGGGCCACAGAACACTCTATATCAGCTTAACAAATGCAACCTAAGAGTTAGGCACTCTCAGAAAATAGAAACTGTAATTTGAACTTACTCAGGATAAAGAAGCACTGACATTTTTACTTTCTGGCCAAATTCTCTAACTGTTCTCTACACTACATTGTAAAAAATGTCTCCTTTCTGCTTCTGCTTTTTGAATAAGTGGGTGGTATTTTGTGTAAAGTGAAATACATCCTGTGTATTATGTGTCTAAAGTACTGTTAGGTTGGGTCATTGCAGAACTTGGATCAAGAACTTAGGCACAGGAATGCTTTATGAGTCCCAAAAAAAGCAGACAAGAGATGGATACCAAAAGACTATTCACTTCAGCCAAGTTATGGCCAAGTATTAGTAACATGTAGTAGCAGAATTTTTAAAATACTAATGGAAAACACGGTGTTCTCTTGCCCCCTATTCTTCTGGTTATGCTGGGGTTTCATGAAATTGTCACGTGGTACTGTCAACTTTCATCTGTATTTTCATGTTTATAATTTATTGGAGAGGAGAAGCATTTGGGGTAACCATCTGACCATTTTTGGATTCATTAATTTCTACTGCACTGTTGCAAGATACTGGTAAAGTGGAGACAAAGAATCTTTACGCTTGTGCTTCAGTTGTCTTATACAAGTTTATGTAGTTGTCTTCTGCAAAGTAAATTGGAGTTGAGGCTCAGAATCTTGGAGCCCTGTAAAAATCATGCACTACAAGTCACTGTTTCCTAGACTGTGCAAGGGAGCTGCAGAATCACTCAGACATGAAGGGGAAATTTATGAGTATTGGTTTCCTCCTCTTGGTGATGGTTAGAACTGAATCTTGACAGTGGTAGCATTCTAAGAAATTGAGCATACTTGTGAGGACTTGGTTTTTCTGACTGTAAGGACAAAACGTATTGCTAATAGGGCTAGAAAGTAATTAGAAACAGACTGTGGCACCTGAGACTCCTTGCTTTACCAGTGCCTGGAGAAACGGTCTCCATTTTCTATTTGCACAGCCGTTCTTTCACTGCTGCTGGTGTGAGGGTGAGAAAACTGTAACTGGAGTGGTCCTTCCTTCTGCAGTTATTGGAGGAGCAGAAAGTCCACCTTTACAGAGCTCTTTCCTTTTTGCTCTTCTTTCTTTTCAGTGAGGATAGCAATAGGTCAAGGTCTAGTAAAGCCCCTTCACAGGAAGACATAAAATTTTAAAAAATAAAGGAAAGCAGAGTTTGCTTCAGGGATGGAGAGTGGGACTACATGGCTTAATAAGTCTGAGGTGGGATCTCATACCTCAAAAAACTCGGAAAACCAGAGGGGATCCCAGTTCAGGGTATAGTGAAAAAGTGAAAGAATCCCTTACAGAGCCCTTAACGTCTATTGAAACATTTTAACCCGTCTGCTATGCAATCTCCTTAACGCTCATCACTCTCTAAAAGTACCTTTCCTTTCTCATTCCCCCACCCACATTCCACCACCTGCTTCCACGTCTTCTCTTTAAGGGTGCAGAAGTCTGATGCAATTGAATCCAACTGGTGCAGAAGTTCCAACCTGAGTAGTGTACACACATGGATCAGATTTCTGGATCACAGCCTAAGGCTGAAACTGTAGCCAAATATTTCCTGCTCTACGTGAGACCCCACAGCGCACGGCTGTGTCCTGGAACAGTGCATTAACTTGGCAATGTTGCAAGTCATGTTTCTCTTTAAAAGTAATTTTCTCCTTTGAAATATCCATTGAAAATAGTACTACGTTTTGAATGATTGATTGATTGATTGTGGTAGAGAGTACTGGTGGTAATCCTGTTTGGCTTTGTGTTCTTCATTTTACTTTGGGAAAAATGTAAGAGAGATTCCATAGTTTCCATTACCAGTATTTTTCAGCTGGCATTTCTGTGTTGGTGAACTTTGAACAAACACTGCAATCCAGAAACAGCTTATTCCATTTTACTATTTACAGCAAGTGCACTGCTCACACTGGGATTCAGGCAACTTTCCTGAATTTGTATAAAAAAGTTCAAGAAATCTGGAGTGCAGAACACTGAAAGAATCCTTACTGCATTCAAGAACTGACCATATATAAGACCTTTTTATTATGTGTAGAGATTTCAAACCACCTTTAAATCTTGAAGATTCTTCATCTTGGTCTACACATTTTAATGTGTTTTATAAAATTGTTGTTTGCCAAAGCAAACTCTCTCTTCTCTTGATCTCCTACAGTAATTATAGAAATAACTTTGCATGTTAAGTTGTTTGGGCCATTAGTGCCCAGAATTTCTTTTACCCTATGAGACTGCTGTAAAAGAAGTATGGGCTTTCTAGACAGGGGAAAACCAGGATGTAAGACATGAAGTAGGCTCGAGCTCTGCAGCACCCTTCTTATGCATGCTCACATTCAGTAGGTATGAGAGAGGAGTTCAGATTTTGAAGATGACCAGTGAAGCAAATAACTCTGAAGGATTTTTCTAATCCAATACAACCAAATTTATGCAGTGACCTAGTGAGGTCATTTTAATATTAAGAGGAAGACTGATTAGGGAAACTAAGGAGATGAAAATGAAAGACAAGCAACCCACAGCCATTTGCAATTTTGTAACCTCTTCCCTTAACCTTATAGGCAGTTTTTCGTGTAAGTGTGGTTACTTCATGGGGTTGCCTTCATAAGAAAAAGAAATCAGTAGTCATCTGGCTCAACAAAAAACCCTGATGATGTAAAATTCAAGAAGCTTTTTCCAGGTATCTTGCACTGGAAATATGTTTTATAAAAATCTCCATAATTACCTAAACTTTCACAAACAATTGGCATTTGTTTATCAGTTGCAAGGATCAGCTTTATGTTCCCTCTGTATTTAAAAATCTGTGCTAATGCTACTGCCACTCATTGCTGTTTTACTGGTCTTCATTTTGTTTCATTTTCCAGTGTACTTGAACACCACCAGCCTCAGCATTTAATCAAAGAGTCTGTGTCCCTGTAACATTCTCAGAACTGATGAAATACAGTTTGGAAAGACCATGTTACTCAATCTTTGAGAACAGATTTATTGCAGATTTTTTTTTTTTTCAGAGTGAAGCACTAAAATGAAGTAACCCACACTGCGAGTTATTCTGGTGTTGTTCTAACAGAGAAGTCATATTACATTTGTTTATAAACTAAAGTAAATTTTCTGATTCGCTATCTGGTTTCATTGAAATGAAAATGATTTGACGAAGGAAAAAAAAGGATTTTAGGAATGATTCAACAAAAATGTTACTTTCACATGCTAATTACCTTTAAATCTGGAAATACATACATGAAGGAGAATTACGTTTTTATATACTTCAAATTGTTAAGTAATATAAACAGAGCAAATAAACATAATAAGGCATAATCTTTAATTGCCAGGATCAGTCAAATTGAGACTCATTACACTTAAAGTTCTAGTGGCTTGAAGATTTGGTCTATCATATTATTGAAATGATTTAACTGCAGAAAAGTTGTAAAAGTAAATTTTGGGGATTTAAAAATATTATTTGTATAATCATATAATAAAAACTAGTTATCAGGTAGCTCAAAATACTTTACAACTGTTTGAGTAGAATTAGAACTAAGGGCACTTCAGCACATTTAGTGCAAGTGTTTTAGGGTTGTCAGCCCAAGCTTCTGAGTTGAGATTGTTCACAAAGAAGAAGCTAACTCCCCTGATCTTTTCCCATATGAAAAAGGTGAAAAGGAAATACCTTGGAGACTTGAAAGGAAGGCTGTAACTGTGAGGATTTTTTCCTAAAGTTCCAGTCTGGCCTCTAGACAAACCCAAAACAAGTTTAATTCCAGGAACAGCAAATAACTAACAAAATCTTTATGAATCAAAAGCTGCAAAATTAGTACATTTATACTCTCAAAAAAAGCACTTTTTTTGCCCCACCATAGCAGGTCCTAATGCTCAGTTTGTTTATGAAATCTAAAACTCTGTGGTTTTGGACCTTGGTAAAGTCAAATTTAAAATCTTGCTTAAAACCAATTTTGGATCACTATCTTTTCATGAATGTACATATCTTTAAATAGATTTCAGATTCCTGTGGCTAGATTCCCCAGACCAAATGAACTGCCCCTGCCAAAGAACTTGAAAATAGATGAGGAAGTGAAAGCTTTAAAGCACTTGTGCTTCCCTCCTCTACAAGCTGGCTGAAGTCAGTCTGGTTCCAACTCAGCGTGCTCAGATGCCCCTGACCTCCAGGAGCTATTCTGGCAGTCAGCAACTGATGCAGGCAAAAAAGGCAAGAGCTACTTGCTTTTCCATGTGAGAAAGGGGCATGAGGGGGAGATCTGGGCTAAGATCTTGGCCTGCTCCCTAAAAGTTATCTTTTTCTAGAAAATAAAAGACCATTAAGAATCTTCTTGCATACAGAGAGTGGATCAATGCTACCATTAGGAAAAATATCGTACTGTAAACTGAACACAATTTTGGATCAGGTTTATAAAGAAATTTTAAGGGAGATTGGATCAACAGGAGGATTTGCAAAGGAACAGGTCAGATGTGAGAATGATGTCAATGATGTAAGAGGCTGGTCTAGTCGACAACAACACATGTTGCTTTTAACTTAGTGGGCAGATACCTACAGCTCACATTTGACAAATGAATGCTGACTATAATGCACTTGATTTTGAATACCCTGGCTTCTAGGACCATCTAAGAGGACAGATGCTTAAATGTACTGAACACAATGACTCTGTAAGTTAAAGAAAGCTTTCCTTGTGTGAACCTATGAACAGCAAGGCCCCAGGGTCTAAAGTTTGAAATGAAGCATCACATCAAGAAATCTCACCCTACCTGCTTCAGTGTCTCTGTTTATACAGTAAATATTTTTATATAATTATATACTTCCATTTAGCTTGTATATACTTTCAGTTGTATTTGAAGGTACTTCAGATATGTGCAGAAAAGAACTAAAAATATGTGATAAGTATGTAACAGCTGTATGCAGTTGTTCTTAACTCCATCTGCTAAGCTGACAAAAAATTGTGTAGTCTATTGTGTACAAACTGTAACAAACACATTAGTGCAGTGTTTGTTGTCCAAATTTAGGTGCAGAATCTTACAATGAATCCTAAACCCCTTCTGTCTGAAGAGAGAAAAAGGAATTAGACACAGCCTAATAGGCTACCTGCTGATTTAAAGAGACTGACACAAACCATGTAAAAACTTTTCAGTGGAAATCAGTATATGCATTGACACAGAAGTTTCTCAATATTTTGGAACATATATCTCCATGGAAGCAAGAGAAAAAAAAAAACCAAAAATGATAAGTAGGTAAGAGTGTTATAATTAAATGAAAAAGCAAAAAAGAACTTCTCAGAGCCACAATCGTTTTTCTATTCTTCGCAGGCAGAATACAGATGCAAAAAAACAATCTTGAACCAAAAAACATAGCTTCAGTCAGATTCATAGTCTCCCTGACATTTTTTTCCTTTAAATTTGATTTACCCTTGGGTTTATCTTTCTAAGGTCTTTTAAAATATTTGAACCATGATTTGAAAGCTCGGAAGAGTCAATAGCTAAGTAAATGTCTTCTTGTGGTGGATGTAACTATTCTTGAAGGTTAAAGCTCAAAGCACTATGATATTTAAGTTAAATTTGCTATTTTTGACATGCTTTTTATTTGTTAGCTGGATTATCAACAGCAATGACTGAGGGATTAAATGGAGTTAAAAGCACGTAAAACTAGAAATAAAATACAACCTCCCTTGAGAAAAAAACCTTTTAAATATATATATATATTTTCTAAATTTAGTGTATCAGGTTTCTACATTTTATTCTTCAGAGCAGAGGAGTTAATCAAATGTTGCAGACAGAGCATTAAAATATGTTTTCCTCTCTCCATAAGGATGATTTTTGCACCATGAAGTGCATTGTGCAATGTTCCGTTGCAATACAAACTATAGATTTCTGTGGCTATGGGGCCTCAAGTTGAGTGGGAGATCATCAAAATTCTTCTTTGCTCTCTGATGATTTTGTCAAGCAGAATCTGTTCTGCTAAAAGTGAAATGGTCCCTGCTCAAGCTTTCCCACAAATCCAAAAGCATATGGACTCTTTTTTACATATTTCGGTTGTATAGTAAGTTATTTCTCTTCTGAATTCTGCCCTTTCCTCCTCTTTGGTGATTATCTATTTCAGCTCACATCTTTCTGTACAGTGATCTCAGTCTATTTCAATTCAACTACCATCTGCAACATGCTTTGCATTTACAGGCATCTTTTTCCATCATGGTAGTAGGAACACATGAACATAGAGAGGGAACTACAGGCTTTGGGACTCTGCCCAGAGAAACTTCAGTGGCAGAGTCATCACGTAGTGTAGATAAAGAGAGCTGAGTGCATGGAGTGGCTGTGACTTCATAGCTTGCAGTGAGAGCTGATCCACCCTCAAATGGCCTACAGCGCAGGGAAATGCCTGTGTGAATAACTGCTCACTATTACTTCCAAAACATACTTAGGTCCCATTAACACTCTCTGAACTCTTATTTATTAAAACAAAGTTGATTTTGTCGGGAAAAGGAACACAAAGCCTCTTAAACCACAACTTTTTACGTGCTCCTTTGATAATGAGTCTACTAAAGCCATTTTATCAAATGAAACTTTTAAAATAGACTTGTCAGCTGTTTATGCGAACATTGAATCTAAAATTAATTTTCATAGTTGAATCTCACATCTCAAAAGAAATTGGAAATGATGGAAACAACACTACAAAACCAGAGGGCTTTGCAAGTCTAATTTAACTATATATTATATAAATTAATTCTCTCCACGTTCAAACCCCTCAGTGGAGTTTGAGTTCCACCAGAATAAATCACCATTGCTCTGCTGGTTTCATCCAATTCCATTGGCTTATTCCCATTCAACCTCAGATCTGAGAAAGTTTACATAATTAGCTAATATAAGTCACTTAGGTCTTTTAAGAGTTTTGTCGTAAGCTTATTTTCAAGTCACAACCCTGGTTGTTTGTTAGCTGCATTTTATAGAGATGCATGATGCATTGCCTACAGTATTCCTGCCCTGATCTAGGTACCTACTTTGCTTTCTAGATAATGAAAGATCATGAAAATCCTTCACTAAGAGAAGAAAGATGTTGCATTTATTTCATGACTTGCATCTTTAGTGCAGACCTGGGAGACTCATTAGCAGAAATGAATTCATCAGTTGTGGAAAGTTTTCTTGTCATTTCAGTCAGGTTAGACAAGAGTCTAGCATCAAAATAGGCCAATGAATATGTGTTTTTCCAAGAATTATGTAAAAATTTAGAAACAGTTTTAGAAGGATCTCTCATATAAACTCCAGCTCATAATTCAACTTGGTAGTGGTTTCTAATTTTATTAAATACTTTGAGCATAAACACGAATATTTCACTCCACTTAGGTTATTTTAAATTTTTTTATTTGAAAGGCTTCCTTAAATTTGATTTATGTTTCCAGTTAGTAAAATTAGATGTTTATTAATTTGCATAAATTAATGACTACTTTATTTGCTGAAATAAATGCAATCAAAGAAACAATTTGGACTTCTCATATATTAGATCTAAAAGTCACCATCACTGTAGTTTGCAAAATCTTGTGAGAATAGTATTGAGTCTGTGGGATAAAGTAGTTGAAATTTTAGTAGATAGTAGAAAATTTTCTATTTTGGATGAGTTTAGATAACCCATCTTAGACAATTGTCAGTGGTGGTACTGTGCTCCACTGTTATGTTCCTACAAACAGCAAGTAAAAACCTCAGGAGTCAAGTGTCATACTTATCAATGGTTTATCCTTATCAAAGGTAATAGGATACGTAACTTTCCTAGGTGCTAATCCTAAGAACATAAAACAAGAATCCATTCTCCTTTTTTTTTGTGATGAGTTGTCAAAATCATGTATTTGAAGTTCTTAAACAGAGAGGACACATAAAAATGTACACATGCTTTGAAAACCTGGCCCAAGCTATTTTACTTTTGTCTCTTTGCCAAAGAATGCTAACTATTTTCAAAGGCTATTTACAAGTCAGAGGAAGTTCCCACCAGATTAGAACTGTTTTAAGAAAAGTTTAAATTGAGCCCAAACCATTCCACAGCACAATCTTTTTAATCCACACATACAGTTCTTGCATCTATAAAAAGAGTTATTTTTTGATAAGAAAACCAAACGCATTGAACCTACATAGTAAAATGTCTTTGTCAGAGGCAGTTATTACAGTCCCTGTGGTTGGTAATGTAAACAAAGTGCTGTAGGTCTGTTTTGATGAAAGATTGGTCAAATAGCTATCCTTTTGTTGGATAGCGGGAAATGCTTTGGAGAGCAGTTGTAAAGATTCTGGTATCATTTTACTGTGACCTGAGAAATGAAACTGGCTAAATAAACAGTGATTAAATTTGACCTACCTTTAGTCAAATGTTACACAGTGTAACTTTATTAATCTGGCTATAACTTTAATTCTTTGTCCTCTGCTATTTTTTGCCCTATGGTAAAGAAACAAAATCTCTGTGATTCTTGAAACAAGACAAAAAAATAAACTGGAGACCTGCTTTTGTAACCTAATGAGCACCTGAAATTGTACTAATTTAGAAGAAAATACAGTCCTTGTTCCCATAGGACAATTTATAGTAAGGATATTGAATATATCTTGACTGCATGACATATGAGTAGTAAGAGTAATTCCAAAGATGAATAGAATTTCTTAAATAGATTGCATACTGTAGCCACCAAAAGAGGAATTACTTATATCTGATAAATAAAATTTTAAGAACAAGAAACATAAACACAAGCTATGTGTATGTATGTGTGTATGTATATATGTATGTATGTATCTATCTAACTATCTAAATACCATATTGGGAAAGTGCGAATCACATTCTTTGACCAGAGTCGATAAATTCAAGAAACATAAATTCTTGGAAGATCCGTGGAAACCAGGAGCATAAGCTACTCAGAGTTTGAGGTTGTCTTCCGAAGCATCCTAATTTTAACACCTTGAAACCAAAGTATTCACATTTTCTATCCGAGCCCATCTCTTGTTTCATCCTTTGGTTAGATATTAACAAATGACACAAAATGTCAAAACTCTGTGATAAAAAGAAGTGTATCAGAGTGTTCAAAGGGACTTTTTGCCAAAGCCATCACTTAATGGATTCTGAGTGTTGCAAAATTGTTATGTCACAAGACTTTCTAAAATCTCTGAAATGGTTGGTAAGAAAATTCTGTTCTTTCTTTCACTACTCTCGTTAATGAACTCACCAACTCATAGCTAGAAGGATACACTGAATATTTAACAATTACTTTTTTTATTCATCTTCTTACTTTTATCTAATAGTTCAATTGCCATCATTTGATGTAAATAGCAAAGAGCTTCCCCTGCTTTTTAAAGTTTTTCAGATAACAATTTTTTCCCATTGGGATTCTGTCTTTAGCGTTGATCTTAACTGAGGGAAAATGCTGAACTCCAAACCAATGAACATTCAAGCTTGCAAATCAGTGACTAAGAAGTGGAAATATATTTATAGCATATACAAGAGCACTGGGAAAAGTTCTGTTTCGGGAGAGTACACTTTTCTGAGAAAACTGTCTAACACAATAATTTTTGTGATTACAAATTGCATAAGTAACATGCATTATATATATATTAAAAAGTAATAACTTTTTAATTAAAACTGAGCTGAGATACTTATAACTTAGGACTGTTGTTTTGTTAATTTCTCACGTTGTGCAAAATTCACAGAAGACTTTTAATACAATCCTTCACATTTAAAATATAAAATATGTTACCTTACAAACAGGTATATTGATGTGGGTCCCATGGTTCATATTTTTAAAGATTTTTTAGGCCAAATTCTGATTTGCAATTCTATTTGCATTAGTGTAGTTTCACTACTGTAAGATGGGGCACAAGCTCTTGTTGTACTCTTTCTACTGGGTTTAGAACAAAATTTAGCAGCTCAAACAGGGCAATCCCTGCTGTCTGCTCTCTAGAAACTACCTGAAGGTCTTTCACATCTCTTTATTTCTTTGGCAATCCAAAAAAGTCCTGCTTGACACCAGTCTAATAGGCTGATTCTCCATCACAAATCAAGATGAGTCTTCAATCTGGAAGAAAAAGCCAACTCTCCCAATGAGTGAATGGCAACATCTAAAAAGATTGTGTCAGCACGTTACTTGTATTTATCTGGGCAGTTATTCCAGTATGAATCATCTACATATAGGAGTACCAGTACATCTCTGTGTATGTATCTGTAAGGAAATCATTCCATCACTGACATTTACATTGGTGGAATCTTTGTATTTGTCTCATCCTACCTTATTTTACCTAATTCTGTGGTAAAGCTAAATTGAAGTAAAGCACTTGTCATGTTGCCAACAAGACTCTCTGTCTATCTCATCTTCGTGGAAGTTCCACAGTCACAAGATATTGTTATGCAAGATCTGATTCCTGTGCTTGCAATTCTCACCTTGCAGTGAGATAATGTTCTCAGACTGTCGTTATTCACACATAGCCACCTCAGGGCCTTTTTCCCTCCCTTCTTACAGTGTATAATGGAGATTACTTACTGCAAACTGCTCTGTCTCAGAACTCATTATTCTTTCTCTACACTAAAGAAAGCATTTGTTTCAAAGGCGCTTTCCCCACTCAAAACATCTCCCACTGAAGTGGAGGAACAAGCACAGAAAAATCACTTTAAACAACTACTGCTGAAAATGACAATCTAGAACACCAGGAGTGACAAGCATTATCTTACTTTCTTATACTAACTTATCCTTGCAGTTACTAGAAAAGTTGCTTGAAAATACGACTGGGAGTCTTATGTGGCCATTTGCAAAATGAACTATACCTGCCTCGGTCTGATTCTAGGAATTATGGAGTGTATTCCTTAATAAACTGTATGTAATATGCAAATATTTAGCTATCATCAGTGGGAATGAAGTTCAAGGATGCTTTTTGGAAAAAAAAAAAAAGCACTCTATTATAGTAGGAATTCTTTTTAGCCTCAGAAAGTACATTTTCTGAAAAGGATCAGAGAGGAGAAGACTCCACAGATTTATGACTCTTCATCTTTAAATACAATTTGCCAATGTAACATCACACAGAATAGCTGCAACATAAATCCAATTCCACTTCTAAATGTATTTTCTATCTCCAAGTTAATACATTTTGTGCAGATGCTCAGGAGGTTATGTGGTTATATTCTTATGTCTTCCTCAAGAGACAGACACTAAGACCAGGTCAAACTCCAGTATTTTAACTAAGACTCTAAGTAACATTCCGGTTTTGTGTCTATCCCTTGGTAAAGAAAGAGAGATTTAGCTGAAAAACATTGTGTGTTCCTATCCCATTACTGCTTGAACCCCTATAAACAGTAAATTCCACATATAAGGAATATTTGGAACTACAGTCAAGAGGCAAGGAAACCAGACTATAATAAGCAGCATGCCGACTGCATTAAGGGAGCCATTTTTAAAATATGGAAACTCCAATAAAAACTCCAATAAATATGGAAATTCCAGAACTCTCCCAGCTACCAGAAAGCCCACTATTAAATTTAGGTTAAAGAATTCCATCTTTTTTGAGAAACATTAGACATATCAACAACAACCATAACATCAACCCCATCCTACCATCTTGTTGGATTAATTCTTGGAATGTCCCCAAGCAGCAGGAGAAAACAGGCATAGTGATGCTACAACAATTTTATATTTGCAACCATTTTTCTTACAGTATCCTCTGAAAGGTACATTTCCAAATTGAAAGATATAAATTTTGTACTCTTAATATCCTTACGACACTTATCATAAGCAGAAAACATGAAGAATAATTGTATTCTATTTACCCAAATCTGCCATGCATCAATCCTTGCAGATTGAGCAATTGTTAGTGTGGCATCAGTTTGTGTTTTAAAAAGATTCACTTCTGGATTCTTACGTGAAGATTCTATTTTATCTGTGTTGATCTATTTTCTCTGCTTGCTACCAAGATGATGAATATCTTGTGCTGGGATTTTATCTGATTTCTTTTTCTCAAAATAATAAATAAAAAAACCCTATAGAAAATAGTATGTTAGACTTCCCATTATAAACTATAGTTGCTGAAGCATGAAGGGATTTTATTTGTAAAGTTCAATCATATAATTTTATCAAATACTAACTATAATAATGGAATATTCCTATAAATGTCAGCACTTCATCATCTTTAACACTCAAAATCCTTTAAAGAAAAAAATAAAACGAAGAACACAAAGACAAACGTTGAGCTTAGCCAGATGTGAATTTGCAGTTAGCATTTTATGGACCAAATACCATTTAAACAGAACAGTAGATAAAACATTTAAAGATATTTTTATTTAAACTAAATAAAATATTTGTGCAGGCGAATTTCTGTTCGCAAGAAAGAAAGCAAGCATTCATCAAGTCCCGCTGCCTGTTTTCCTCAGCTCAGTATTATGGTAAGCAAAACTGTGAGTCATAGACCAAGAGCTTTATACATGTTTAGTTATGTGGGTGGATCCTCACATTGATGTTGACTTGTCATAGCCAGCTCTCTTTGTAACCTATGGAGTAATCACTGATAAACTCAAAACACAATATCTCTTGTGTGCCTTCCTGGGCAGAACCTGTATATCCTCACTGCGGTACAGAGACCCCTTCTGAAAGAGATAGAAAGTTTTCTAGAAATAATCTCGTAGTACTGAAGAACTGCAGTTCAAAGTAAAGAATAGAAAAGTAAACTGATTACAGGTATGGTTTTTTCCCTGTAGGCAAAGTTCAGGTATCCAACCTGCCTCTTCTAGACCCTCTCAGACTTTTGACAAGCGCTTATCTGTATTTGCTATTTATAAAAACATGGATGAAAACCAGATTTTGTGGTGGTCTGAATGCAAGTTGGGATATTACTAAGTCAAAACTCTGTTCAGATACTGTTTGCACTGCAGAAAAATATCAGTTGCCTTAGACTGGGTGAGTCTTTACTAGCTGAAAAAGTAGTCCACGGAAATGAACATGCATTTTTTTAGACTTCAGTCAGCCTGGGTCAGGCAATACTGGCCTCTATTAAGTTACAGAGGTTTTCCTCATATTATTTACTAATGTATTGCTAAATGTAATCTCAGATACTTCTGGTTTGTTTTCCCGTATTGTTTTCTTTCCGTTCTTCTTTCTCTGTGTTATCTTCATCATTAAAAATAAATTTCCTATATTTTCTCTTATCTGCTACTCATGCAAATCTTTTTACCTCTTACCCATCCTGTATTTCCTTTTCTCTTTTCCTTGTTCTTAGATTTCAAGGTTCTTTCTTCTTTTGGCTATTCATTCAAGTATTTTCCTTTTACAAAGTAATTCTGTCCACCTCCTCCATCTCTCTGATAGGAACCCCTTCTGCAACATCAGAAGGGATAGAGTGATTATTGCAATTGTTGAGATTCCTTTTCTTCCCATCCTTGCCCAGTTTACCCTTTATTTAGTGTGAGCAGATGTCACTTACTCAGTAAACCATAGGAGAGGAGAATCTGCAGAATGGCTGTCAGGGTGCACACAGAAAACTGTTGTCAGTTCTTGGCAGTGTGCTGAATATATATGTAGTTAACAGTAAACAATACAAGGATACATGTTTCAAAAAAAACTTCCACCCCAAAATCCCAAAAGTAAGTAAGGCAGTGTTCTTGGGGTCCAGTCCTGCTGTTAACTATCATAACTTCACATTCAGTAATGAATCCCAGGGTAACACCAGCTTTGGATCTGGCCTGAAGTTTGTTCTACTGAGATTTTTCCAACTGCTCCTTTGCTTCATGCACAGAGTATGGTGAGCACAGCTCCCTTCACAACCCTCAACAGTTACTCCACAGACGGGTTCTGATTGTGTAGGAGGTCCAACCGGAAGAGAGTGCCTCTAAGAAGGGCAACAAACCTACACAAAGCTCTGTATTTTTCTGCTTCCAGGTAGCAAACGATCTAGTTCTCAGTCAGCCAGTTTAGAAAGAGCTTAGGTTTTTCTGCTTGACAGCACAGAGCTCTGCATAAACCAGGGAAGCCAAGGCGCACTTTATGTTCTCCACTGATACCTGCTTCACGGCCTGGATTCCAGGGATGGACATAAAGGTGCTTTAGCCAGAGGGTAGTCAGAGCACAGTCACAGCTGCTCACATCCATGGTGTCTGAGCACTGAGGGAGGGCTGCATGTTCTTTGGTGTTCGTAGTACTGACATTAGTTCTCAGAGTAAACAGCCTCCTTCTGTTACTCAGACACTGATCTCCAAAGTACTACTCCTGCCTTTAAAGGCATTAAGAGCCATCATCTGTTTGAAAGGAATATTGTCAAGATTTTTTACCCACTCAAATAGCTTATGTTGAGTGTTTTTGGTTATTACTTGCTTTGGCAGAAAGTTTCTTTTAACAACAAATACATGCAAAGACCCAACCTCATAACAGCGACTCCAGTGGCACTCCTAAACCAAGCTGTATGTGCATATTCTTTCTAACACAAGCTTTCACTCAAAGCACTGTTTACTGTAGGGCACAAGTTATATTGTTTTTACATTTTTTTGACAACTGAACTTTGCATGTTATTTAAATCAGGGAAAGAGAAATTTCCCAGTGTCCTTGGTTTGTAGAGGCAGCAAAAACTATTGTTAAGAGAACTGCTTTTTGCAGGTAAAAGCAGTCCTCTGGAGTGTTTTAATAATAATTAAAAAAAAAAAAAATTAAAAAGGATGGTTGGAGACCCAGCAGGATCCATATGTAATAGACTTCTGATGTGTGCATTTGTGACCTCCAGGAGGGATTACTGTAATTTATTGTACCTCGCAATGCTGCCAGGTTCTTGGGGATAAAAAACCAAACCAAACCAAACCAACCTACCAACACAACCAGTAAGAAAGTAGTAGCTTGTTTCCTCAGCAAAACAGGTCAGAAGGAACCAGTCACCTCAATTCTGTTCTGCCTATACAGGCTTCTTGGGGATAGATATTGTTATGTGTCTCTGCCCTCATAATGGAAGATATATCTAAGAAACCCTCTCTCCACCCATAACCACAGACTCTCCCAGCAACTCTGGTTCTGCAATAGGTAAATTATGGACAATGATGCAGGGAGGTTTGTGGATGTGATAGACAGCTGCTGTACAACATGGTCTCTCCTGTTTTTTAGTATATTAGCATATTTACTACCCTGACAACACACACTCTGGAAAAATATGAAGAAATGTCGAAATTGTAGTAATGAGCAATTGCTTACTGTACTGAACCTCTTGCTGTAATCAGAGATATGAGTGTAAGAGTTTACTGTTGGCATTTGCCAGTGACTGCAGTCAAACAATGTTTTCTTTCTGTGCACTTGTGTCCTATAAGAAGGATGTTCTAGTAACAGTAACTGAGTAACAGAGTTGGTATTCAGTGTATGACAGTTTAAGATAGAATTTATTCTTGCAGTTTCTTGAGTGCATAGCAATGAACATCATGCATCAGCCTCATGTAAACTCGTGCCATTTTATCTATTTTAATACATTTATATACTGCTGATATAGTTTGTTAATTTAGTCTAGGCAGAATTATTTCACTTCTCATAATCCAATAATGATTTCAGTATTAGCAACTGTATTTTATTAGCGTGAGACATCTTTTTGAGGAGCAAGGCCAAAACCAGAATTATTACTTCTTCTTATCAACATTCAGCTTTCACAGGCAATTACAGCTTATGCATATTTTATAACAAGTATTCGGAGCACATGCTGATTATGTAGTACTTGCTCAATGCCTTGTAACATCCAAGCATGTGTATGGCAGGATACAGTATTGTGGGATCTTACAGTATGAAAGAACACTTTTCTCTTTAATAAAGCAGCATTTTTTTTGCCTGATGACCATGATATGTTTGTTTCAATTATTAAAGGTGGAAAAACAGGCAAAATATTCCTGCTTGCATTTCTTATCTGTATGATGGCACTGCATCCCTTGTGAAAACAGAACTTCAGCAGAGGAACTGCTGTGTGGAAAGAGACCTGGAATTCCTCCAGTATTCCGAGCGTATAGCCTGCCTCTGTTAAGGACCAGTTCCAGGCATTTCAGTAAAACAAGTATGAAGTCATAGAAAAAGAAAGTCTTCACCTTAATCATCAACAGCAAACTAGCAGACAGCTTTTATTTTGTAACAGGAATGTTTGTATGTCTTGGAACAGTATGGCCCCATCAAATTTATCCCACCTAATGCTCACTTTTTAAATATAAAAACATATTTTTTTTCACCAGTGTTCAGAATACTCTCAAACTCTGAGAATAGAAGTATGTCTACAAGGTGTGCCATGTGAGACACAGAGTCTGAAACAGCTGAGGATCACGTGGTACCAGCTGCCCTGCCATCTTTCGATTCTGACTCATCTCTTGGGAAGAAAAACTAGGGTTGGGTGGCATTATTCTAATCTCCATCTTTGCCTCAGTCAAAGATTTACCAGTGTCAGGGAGCCCACATCTGCCCCTTTAAGACTTCTATCTTCTTTGTGCTGTCTCAGCAATGTTCAACTGAAAGAACTGGAGCCAAGAACTTGGATCAAGATGTGTAATCATGTTTGAATTCTACTATGCTTTTGGCTTTAGTAGTAACTCATGGCTGAGGGTTCCACAGCTTAATCATAGAATTTCATTGTCAATAATCACAAAGATCCATAACTTAATGAGATTCTAGACAAGCCCAGGAAGCATTTAAAAAGTGTCAGTGATTTTGGGGAAGGTTTTATTTAAGAAGCAAGAGCTTTCCGAGGAAAACTTTTCAGAGCTTTCATTTATCTTTACCCAAACTCAGTTTACTGTTCTAATTTCTTCTTATGAATCTCCAGCTTAATATTATTGTAATTAAATGGGGAAACTCAAAATACAAATTAAGATGTTTTTATCATTACCTGGGCACAAAATGGTGTTTTGAATGTTCTTTCCTGCTACTTTCAGGGGGGCAGGGATGAAACCCTGAAGTCGCAAAGAATGACAACAAAGCTTTCAGGGACTTTAATGGAAGTTTTCCAAGACTTAATCTACGTGACAGAGTTGTACATGAGTGACAAAAATGTTAGAGGTGAGTAAATGAAGCCATTGATCTGAACACCTATGTGTGTGCAGAAATGCCACAAAACTTCATTTTTTGACACATGGCTTTCAAATTCAGTTACTCCACAGAAGTTTATGGCAATATATTTCAGCTCATCATGTGTTCTGTAGGAGTTTTCCTACGCAGTATTTTAGAACTTTTAATGTTCACAGTCTCCTATGAAAATGCTTCTTTTAAGACTGAAGTTTACTCTCCTATCAAGGAAAGGAAGAAGTGTAGCAGACAAAATCTCCTAGATTCCTTTTTAACTCCAGAGAAATCTCCAAATACATGGGCAGCAGCTTCAAAATTTAAGCAGAAAATTTGTCTTGTCAGTTAAGTTACAATCTGCTGACTTTAAATTTTAAGGACACATCTTGAAGGAAATCAGTAACAAATACCAAGTTATAGTTTTGGTTTCAAACTGTAACTTTGTACTTCTTTCACACTGCCTAATGGTGTTATCACTTTATATAGGAGAGAGCTGCCGTATTAAAAAACTTCCAAAGGGCAAAATTTTTTGTATTCCCATTATGCTGGTGTTCTCCTGACACATGTGGGTAATTTCCCAATGAGATTATAAACTGTGGCTTTTTTTCTAAATTGTATTGTGGCATATATTGTGACACAATTGAATCAACTTCCCTGTGAAAGCCAGCCATTGGAATTACATGTTTGTTGCTTGCAGGGTTGTGTGAATGCAATCACAGACATTCCACTTTATCATGACAACACAGAGTTCTGGTGTGGACAACCAACAATATGCTTCAGAAAACAACTCTTGTCCCCTGAAGTTCTCACCATGAAAAAGCATATATGTATTTATTAATTCATTTTCAAAGGAGCAGACTTAGAATCTATAGAAATTAAAGCATAACCTACAGTCTCTTGTGAATAACTGAATAATTTGGTTCAATGTTAGGTCACAGTGGAACATAGACTGTAACAGGAATATATAAAAGCTCTGAAGGGAGCAAAGAGACTTTATTCTGGAATGGTGAACATCGTTGCCAGAGTAACATAAACCTTGTGTGTTTTCACAAGGAAATGAGTCACTTGTTTCTGTTGGCTGGAACTCTGTTTTCTTTTAATTTCATATTTTAGCTGCCTAATATAGTTTGAAAGAACCCCAGGATTGCAGTCTTCAGACTAAGATACCTGTTAATTAAAGCAGAGTAGAAGGATAGCATGCTAATTGCACAGAATCAAGAAAAACTGAGAGTAAATAGGACATTCTCACATGTGTGAAGGAAGCCTTTATCCTTTCCTAGGACAGTTCTGTGAACTATTTACATGGTTGTGAAAAGAAGACTCATTTTCACATGTGTTATTCGTATACCTGAATGTGTACTTAGATCTGTGACTTGTGTTCTTTGTGAAACTAGTTTGCAAGTTCCCTCTTTGCAGCTGTGAGTCTCATAGTTAACTTAAGGACATCAGCCCTAGTTGTTATCCATGAACAGACAAAATTAATGTTAAAGCTGTTGGGTCAGATACATACGAGCAATGAGGCAATATTTCCTTTCTTTGGACCAGCATCTCATAACCAGCCAGATTCTTCTCCATTTTAAGTGTTAAGGCAGCACCGAGCGTTCTCACGGAGAACTCTCGCACAGTGTCACCCTTTCGTGCTGAGGCGTCCTCACGAGACTTAAGATCAGCACAGCTCATTCCTAAAACATTTTCTATTTTCTCCTCTTACAGCTCCAAGCTATGGAGATTGTGCCAAGCAAAATAAGTAATACAGACTGTTTGAGCAATTCTCAGCTACAGTGGATTCTCTGAAGGAACTTAGCTGGCTGGTACAACATAGACTACTTTATCCTGCATGTAATTTGGGCAGAAACTCCATATATATCTCTTCACTACTACAGCCTTAAATGGAAGTAGCAGAGAAGGGGGGCCAAATATATTCAGCTGAGAAATAAAGTATACATTATGAACTTTTTTGGATGGCATAAATCTTTATGCGTAAACGTTGCACACCTGTGCATGTATATGTGATGGTTGCTACATACAAGCAATTTTAATTCCATGTTGCACGTGTATAGGTGTAGCAGATAATAATGTGTTTATTGCATCACAAATTCCAACTGAGTGGGTTCCTGTTCAGATTGGTAAAGATTACTCAGAATGCAATGCTTTATGCTTAGATGGAAGCACTTGGAGACACTGAAGAGGTGCTTAATCTGTCCTATTCCAAACCCAGTATTTCCATGCGTATTCCAACTCACCTAAGAATCTCAAAATCAATGTTTATTAATTAAATATTGAGCATATTTTTTACAACCTAATGAAAATATAAGAAATACTTTTATATCATTTCAGTGAAGAGCAAAGGAGAAATGGAGAAGCTAACTGAAACTTAAAGGTCATTGATTCAGGATGATTGACTCAGGAGAAAAAAAAAGTCCTGGACTAAACTAGGATCTTGCTTCAATAGCATAGACGTGGGGGGCTTGTTAGGACTTTCTGGGTGTGTTCAAAATGCTCTAAATCCCCAAAATCACAGCAGATGATACTCAGATATGTATAAGTGTAACTGAAGTAAATTGATGACTAAAACTCTTGTTAATTCTGAAAGGTATTATGCAGAGTAATCAGGGAGAGGTTAAAAAGAAAATGCAGAAAATACAACTTTTAATACTTGGAATACATCAAACTCCTCTCCATTACACTGTTTTCCTCACCGAAAAGTGGTTTAGTGTATAAAAATTGGTGCAGAAACAAAAGAAGGAAATAAACACTTTACGTACAAGTGCTGGAGATTGGCCTTCTCTAACAAAAGGTGACCACTGATAGATGCGAATGTCTAAGAGCAACACTAGCTTGCAGTCATCGTGAAAGATGTGGCTATTAATTCTGTTGTGTCTTCCATTCAATGGCTCTGACCTACCTGATCAGTGGATACAACTAAGCATTTTGACAGCTGCAGGTGTTATAAAGTTTTTGAGTACCTTAAAAAGAAGATAGTTGTGCTATACATTTTAACCAGGGTTTTTACTCTTTTATTCTCCCATTCTCTTCTGTTCATACAAGTTGAAAAATGTGGAAAGTGCATTCCATTGTATGTTTACTAATCCTACTAATGATTATTGTTATACTGCCATTCATACATGCCAACATTTTTTATTCTGTATCTTCTAGCCACAGATTTTCACACTGGAATGAATCTTTTCCTGTTTCTGACAGATACTTCTTCTGTGGCAATCCACAGAAATATGGAATCAATTCTCAAACATGGTCAAATAGTTCCTTTGACCATTTCAAAATCACTGGTCCAGAGGTCTTCAGATATCAAGATCAGAATCTTGAATTGAGCAGGGATTCAGTGCAGCAGTATTTTGCCAGATGGGTTTTCAGATTTTGAAAACATTGAACCAAAATAAATTAGAATAGTTACCATTATTGATAATTACATTTAGGATCAAATACAATTTGGAAGTCTTGTTTTTTGAAGTGAAAACCCTAAAAAAGAGATCTTGCAGATGTCTCTTAAAACATCCAGTGAAGATTGTTTACCTCGGGTCACAGCTGTCCTACCTACATCTATTCAGTGTTCCTTGTATGTTTGCATGAGTGATGACTCATGAGCACTGAGAAGAGAGATCTGTAAGAAACTATGGCTTTTCTCTTTCCACATGGCTTATGTCTTTCCACAGGTACTAATTTTGAGGATTATGAAGATAATAAGGATGGATTTTTTTTTCCCAGTATTTTTTGTGGGGGTTTGGTTTTGTTGGTTTGTTTTTTGGTTTGGGGGTTTTTGTTTATTTGTTTTTCTATTTTGTTAATTTGGTTTTTTTTAGGAACTGCAGTCCTAAAACAGAAGGGTCATTCTAAATAGTATCTATCTGTTGGTTTTCTAGCCATTAGAAAAATAAATTAAGAAATTAGCCAAACTTCAGCCCAATGCCAGTCCCTATACAAAGTAACCTGTATCTGAATGCATTTTAGTAGAACGTACTATACTAAAACAATATGAAGTATGTTACAAGCATTTACCTGCATCCACACATGTATTTATCTAATTATTTTATTATTAATGTCATAATACCTTTGCTATTTAATCACAGACTAGGTCTCCCCTTGGTAATTTCTCTTTGTTTATAACATCATTGTTTTAACATCATTTTCTTATAGTCCCACTGTGTACTCTCAGTAAAATATCATCTGCTCTAGAAAGCTCATTATGCAAGTGAAAGGTGGAATCACAAACAGATACAGAAAAATGTAGCATGAAGAACTGTAATTGAGATGACAGAGGATCCAGCAGTATCATTCATAGGTGTTTCTGATGGTGCAGGACTGGGCTTGGAGCAAGTAGACCCAGAGCATACCAGTCAAGTCACTTTAGAATATTACAGTTCATCAGCTTCGGTTTTCGGAAATAAAATTCAGGCACTCTCGGGTTCCTTCCCATCTGCTCTCAGCCATGTTTTCATGGGATACCACTTCTTCAGCTGTGTGTTGTTACAGTTTTCCTACTATCAGCCTATAAAACTTCAAGCTAGAACTTGATTTTGCAAGCTGGTGCCTGAAAAACATTGCCACCCTTGAAATACTCCACAGAATGAAATTCTGAGAAGCCCTGCAAAAGAAACTGATAAAACCTTGCCAGATTTTAGATACTGTTGCCTTATCTTCTATTCCTACTAGAAATTTGAGCTAACACTGTGCAATGACTTCTGCATTTATGGTTCTTTATGGTTTATACTGAGAATTAGGTTTTATTCTGCTTAGTGGTACAGCTACATCAGACACTGCCATCTTGCAACATCATGCCTTGCCCTCCACAGCTTGCCCCTGCTAAAAAGCTGAGTAAACTTTCCAAGTACAAATCAGTGTTTGAATCACCTAAACTAGGAGTTTTCAATGATAAAGTGATCCAGCTGACAAATAGCAGGAAAATCCACGACCTTAACTGAAGTAGTCTTCAGAAAAATCAAAAAGCCCCTTTAGGGAGTTTCACTTTTTCACAGCAGGAAACTGTTTTCTAGTTTCTAAATCCTATTTTTCAAGGACAGAGGTGAAAAATAGGTAAAGACAGCTTCCAGAGGAGCCTGGATTGAATAAGTTGTCAAAAAACTGATACAAAGAACCACAGTATGTTTCATGTAATGAGTCCTCTGAGAAGAAAATGTAGTGCTTCCTGTATATTCCCATGTCATTTTTGCATAGAGATAAGCAATTACTCTTAATCAACTTAAAGGCTAGTATGCATTTGTAGAATACATATTTATGATGATTAGTCTTTTATGAGAATGAATGATGACTTGAAAGAAATCAAGCATGTATTAAATTGGTAAGGATCTCCCTTCTATGCTGCAATAAGAATTTTCTGCAATGTTTGTAACTGTGCAGTTGGCACATATAATACTTCTGTTTTCTGAGAAAATCTGCAGTTTGATGGCCAAATGGCAATGAGCAACGTGCATATATTTCTTTTTTCTTTCAGTGATAGTTAGATTTCTGTCTTTGTGGTATGGAATGCAATGTAAGAGTAGCTATCAACTGCCGTTTGAATATGAAGCCAGTATAAGGTACATGGTTTTAATTTCACTCGGGATAAGCTACTGGATAAATTGCATCAGCTCCTAAACCCAGCCTGGTTTTAGCCTGTTGTTTACATGCCTAAGTCTGCAGTATTAAGTAAAGGGTTCCAGTGAAAGTCAGGACAGAATATATATTTATCCTTTTTACTGTCATGTTTTAATTTGGTAGTTTTGAAAAGAAGGGAAGAAAAGATATTGTTGGAAAATTTTTCAGTAAAATGAACTTATGTGAGGATGAAATGTTTCCTTTTCAGCCCGTGAGAATAGACATGGAGTTAACATGGACAATACTGAGCAAAGTGTGGTCTATGCTTACAGGACTGCGAAGAAGTTTGTTGTCTTTGTCATATGGTAGGCCTTTCATGTAATTACAAGTCAGTCTTTAGTATGATGTCTAAGGCATAAGAGTGCTGTGAATGAGTTTCCTAAGCCATGAATTCAGATGTTGCACTCAAATGAAGTAATAAGATGTTGAATTTTTTTAAAAGAATGGCATTCTATCAGAATTTAATTCCTCATTTATGCACAGTACACTTTGTTTTCATGAAATCACACATATATCAACTAACTAACCATTACACTTTCCCCACATAACCAGTCTTAAAGAGAAAATTATCTCAAGACATACAGAACACTGAAGTCCTTGGCCAAACTTTGATACAGTAAAAACGGATGTAAATCTTAGAGAAGCTGTAACTCTTTCCAAGGCATACCAATTTCATATGATAACATTTATGTTGGCTTGTAAGGCTATTTCAAAAGAGGATATTGAAACAAAAAGAAAAAAAAAACAAGTAGAAGCAATTATTTGTGTAGTACACTGTAAGACTTTAGTGTTACTGTAGCTTATATTACATACAGTTGTAAAGCTAAAGCTAGTTTTTCACATTCTTTTACACAGCAGTTTGAAGTGCCCTCAGGATTTATGAATCATTGAGGCCTTGAATTTTAATCTTAATTTGGAAATTCTGTGAGTGAGATGAGATGAGATGAATTGGATGTTTTACACCTCTCTTGCTGTGTATTTCTTCTTTGCCAAACTTAAGATAATTAAGGCAGCTCAGTCCAGGAAGTAGGATGACAGGTGGTTCTGTGCCCCCTCTGGTGAGCTGTCCTGCTTTTTAATTGTATCAGTTACGGGAGAGTAGTTAATATCACTTCATGATAATTTTCCTGTCCTGTGTAGATAAACCATCTTATATTCAGAAAGAATATAATTGGTTTTTTGCTTGCTGCTTCATTGCATGATGGGGATGAATCTTTTTTGTCTTTCCATCCAGTATAAACGTTAGGCCTTTTTTTTCCTAATCTCCTTATCCTTTTCATTTTCAATCTCTGTACAAATTTATGAGATATTTCAAACCCTGAACTTTTTAATTTTCTGCTGGTCCCTTATACAGACTCTTTCTACTGACTATGGGGGAGTTGTTGCATTTTTTATCATGGTGAGGTCCACAATTGTCCATTTCAGGGGTTCTTCATCAGTTAATGAAGTATTAACCACTGTCTAAGATGGTATAGCTGAAACACTGGACTGTCAATCTTAAACGGTGTGGCAAACCTCACATTCCACACCTGTATATTTTTCTATGTGGAAATTAATTGTTTGGTACAATGTTAATTCCTTATGCATATACTTACTGGGTAAAAAGCTGATTTCCACTAATTAGTGGGTACAATGCAAAAGATGTTTTTACTAATTAGTTCAGCTAATGAAATTTTCATTTCACATTTTGAATGTTTGTTCCAGTTCTTGGATGGGACTGGAGTATATGTTTCTAGTCTTCTCGAACAGGACAGAGTTATAAAGCTCCCAAACAGACTTGGAGCTTCCTGCTGTCTTCAGTGATTTATCAGTGACATCACTTGTAGGCTGTCAGGAATAAAAGAGAGCAAGAACTCCGGGTGAGAACATTCTGTTTGATATAGCTTACTGGCTGGGCAAATTTGCTCAGGAGGGACTGGTTCCACACAGGGGCTGGGCTTAAATGGGACTGAAGTGGAGGTGTCAAAAAACCTAAAGAGTAGGTACTGATAGCTCCTAACCCTTGCTAAGGCTTTCAGATGGAAATAGTTTTCATAAAGAGGGAAGGTATTCCCTTTTCAAACAGCCTGTAATATGTAGCTTGGCTTTATACCAGAAATTATTTTTTTCTATTTATACAGAAGGGTTTAGAAGTAAGTGTAAGGCAGCTTCTAATTAGATGTGTCTGAATGTGCTGCATAGTTTTGTGCTATTAGAATGCTGTCTTTTATTTTTCAAGAAGGAAGCACTAATGAAAATAAGCAGCTATAGTAGTCCTTGTGTGCTTCATAATTTCAGGAACAGTCAGAGCAATGCTGCAGTAATTTATACTGAAGTTTGTCAAGAACTACAATTCTTGGGATGCCTGGAGACCAGGCCTGCAAGGGTTTCCTGCAGGGAGGGATATTTTGAGCATTTCCGAGTCACAGTCTGCCCCTGTGCTGGAGGGAATACTGTCTGTTGGAAAAAAAAAGCCAAAAGCTAATACCTGTTGCATGTCAGCCTCCAAGTCTTCTCTGCCTTCACTGATGGCATGTTATTTTAGCCCAAGACCAATGGCAGCTGATGATAATACTTCTGGCTGTGAACCTTGGCGATGAAGGTTCAGAATATAATTTTTAATGAGGCTAGTCTGGGTGCTAACCCTGGGCAGTGGAGGAGGGGAGGAAGGAAGGCAAACTGCTGGGAAGACCCCATACTGGTGTCTACTATTATCCCAAAGGATCACCAGAGTTTTATGAAAGGACTCTTTTGTAGTCCTATTAGCAGCAACACAAACAATTTCAGAAGCAAAACATAAGTCAGTGGTGCAATTGCTAACCAAGATTTACGTAAGTATAACTATTGATCCCAGGGTACCTTATCTGACTCTGCATCAGCTTAACAGAATTAATTTATTAAGCTTGTTTTTCATGGAACATATTTCAAATCTTATTTACAGGACACACTGCCTTTTAATTGCTTGTAGTTTTTGGAATACAACTTCTTTTTATACCTGTATAATGTCTCATTGCCAGTGCTATGGACTTCCTTGGGAAAACCCACATCACAAAAATCAAAGGAGACATTTGATAACTCTTTTGATATTAGACACGAAGAGAAATAATTTTTGTTCCCCCAATACAGCCAGGTTTCTTTAATGGCTGGTCCGCATTCCAAAAACTGCATTTATGTGAGAGATTATGTCATAAAAAATGTATGCAACAACTCTGTTCTAGGAATGTGAATTCTAAATAGCAAACTGCAATAGCAGTAGTACCAGAAAGCATTTTCTTAAGAAAACATTTTGTTCATTTCGTGCTTTTACAACTGTTCAGACAAGAGGTCATCTACCAGGTATTTTTCTCTATCCATTTCAAGCAACTGTTCAAGAGTAAGTGTAAGTGTTAAACATTGCTGGGTTCCTGCACTTGAAGAGCCCCCTAGGGTTAGATTCTAAAGCCCTTTCATGGCCTTTGTACTCATAAATAAGGGATTTGCTGTATTTTAAAGCATATCAGATCACGGTGAAAGTTTAAATTAGCATTCACTCCAAGGAGAACACATTCCCAAACCCTTGTTAATGTTCACCTCTTGGGTACATGCAAAGATTGAAACGAGAGGCTTTCTGGACACTGGGCATTTTCCTCCTATTCTCTGTCCCATTTTGCTCCTTCTGAACTGCTAAACAGCAGGATAAATGCTGGAGTGAGTCTGTTATATCACTAAAAAAAGAGTTTTGTGTTACTGCAGGTATACCACATAGGTGTATTTTATCAATTTGTGTAATAACTCGATGGTAACTGATAGCAAAGCTATTCAAGTGTTCAGATCCTGCTCCCAATTACCATTGTAACAACAATCCATCCTAAAATCTATTAGCAGAGTCAACAATAGGATGTACCTTTACAACCTGAGACTAAAGAAGTAATAGTTATCTCTGAATCTCCTGCTTTGAAAAACGTGGTGGCCTGGTCTCATCCTTGCAGTTTTCCTTCTGAGGATTTTATTGGTATGCAGTTGCAATGAAGTATGCAGTAGAGTGTATTCGATAAGAATATTTGGGGCTGGAATTTTCAGTGGCTGCACAGTGAGGCACATAGTGTAAGACTTAGATTTGTAAATGCTTTTATCCAAACCACATTTTCAGAATGCAATTGAAGTGACTAATGCAGCTGAGAAGATTTGCCAGCCTATGCATTTATGACTGTACAATTCAGATATTTGTTTGGAAATATTTACATTAGTGGATAAAGTACGAGAGTAAGAAGATAAAAAAGCCTTTGCAGTGCTCTGCAATCTGTGCTCCTCTGAGTACAAGCCCACCCAGACTACAGCCAGGGGGACACTGTGTAGGCAACTAACACAAGGTTGAGCTGCAGAGCATTAACTTAGCTGATGTTTTCTCTTCTTTTAGGTGGAACATTCTGGGGTTTTGTGTGTGGATGTCTCTCAACGGGGGAGAGTAAATCTCTTTCCTCATAGTAGCTTCTAATTACTCTTCTACGTCAACGTTTTGAATTTTTGATCTTGGTTAACCTCAGATTCTAAACACATTCACTCCTACTCATAGGCAAGAAAATGGATAAAAGTGGAAGCCATTGCAATATCTGCCTTTCTCCTGGAGGCAAAGGAAGGGTAGGATAGACACAGGTGGTGTTATCTTACTGGTAAATGCTTGAAGGGGACCCGTTAATTATGATCCAGAGATATACAAGAACCTCAATAGATTGGGTCCTGCAGATACTGATTTCCTGTTTTGTTAATGATATTCCTTCATCTAAATATTAGCAAAGGTTTATTGGCTTTTATAGCGTGTTTACTATGGCTCCCTGTAGCTGGAACTTGGAAAAGCCAAGTTGTGATATGAAACAGATATTCACGTATCTGTCAGTGATTGGGATTTTTTGCATGGCTCTCAAAAAAGTTCAGGCTTATCCCTTTTCAAACACTGTAAAGCTAAGGGCTTTGGGCATGACTTTCCACCTCCAGAAGTGAAAACTGCTTCTTTTGCTCCAAGATGGTAAAGTTAGAGAAACAGGAGAATTTGAAAATAATTATTTTGAAGTGTGTCACTCAAATAGTAACCTCCTTCTGCTGCTCTGAGTTTTTTTGTTGCTTCGCTTCCCTCAGTGATAAGTCTCAAAAAATCCAACCTGAGTTCTCTGCTGCCATGGAGCAAATATTACAAGCAGTCCTAATTCATTGCTGTGATAACAGAAAAATCCTATTCCTACTTAAGCTGCTGCGGTGAGGCTTCTTAATGCAGTGGTAGGAAGAAATCTCAGAACTGATTTTTGTCCATAAAGGAGAGAAATTCCCATTCCTTTGTTATTAAAAAAAAAAAAAAAAAGTGGAAAGTGCTTCTGTATGACGGTTCCTCTTCTAAGGTGTAACTAAGAAAAATGATCATTATTTAGGAAATTGGGCAATTTATAAAACATTGTTGAGAACAGTAATTTGAATGATGGAATGCGTCAAAAGAGATATTGTAACAGCAATAAATGGTGAATTAAATAGAAAGTGCTTGAGGGCTGAGTTTGAGTTTGGTCTTGGAATATTAATTAAAATTATAAAAGTAGGTGGTATTCCTAAGAAACAGCTAAGTCTATTGGAACAGACTAATTCCCATTATAAACCTGCTGAAGACACATGAGTCACACAGAATAAATTTGGCTCACTGAGTAAAATGCTGCATCACTACTATGGGAGACAGAGCTGTGCCTATTGCACCAGGTGCAATTAAGGAACTCACAAGATGCCTAGTCTTACCATAATAATGAATTTTCTTTCAACACTTAAAAGGATTGAGATAGGACTGGGGAAAAAAGGCTTGCTTTTATACGGTATCTTGTTTTTCCATTGCAGCAGGGAAAAAATTGTGTGAAATGGCTGTTTCCTTTTAAGGCAAGTTTTACAAATTATTGGTCCAGATTGTTCATCCTTTATCCAGTCTTTTGAAGATAATTTAAAAAATAATAAATTGTACTCTTTTCATTTTGATTTTGTCATTATTTTTACAAAACCCACAAATCATCCGCAGAAAGTACTTTGTAATCTTGAACAGCTCAGTGTTGATGCTAACGCATCTCCATAGTAATCAGCCTGTCATAATTAACAATCTATTCTTTTTTGCTTTTCTCTTACAATTGCCTGAAGATAAGAAGGATAAAGGAGCAAAAGTATGGAGAGAAGTGCAACCAGAATAGTTTCTTAGTAGGAAATAGTTCAGGTAAGGATTTGCATATGTTTTCGCAAATCCAAAAATATTTGGCACTGTGCAGTGAATATGTAAGGAGGAAAAAACAGTCTTCTTTGACTACTATAAAGTTAGGAGGCTAAGCTTCAAACTCTTTCTTGGAAAACAGCTCATAATATCATTCTGTCTTATCACAGGATATTTGCCACTTCGTATGTGAAAGTGTGTATTCAATGGTCCCTCCCTCTGGCACATACCCAAAAATTCTATCCGGAGCCCTACTCATGGTTAGCGTAGTGTAAAATGGGTCAATTTGACAGACTTTAATTGGATAAGTTTTCAATCATGAGTAACAAATATGGGTCTCTTCTTTTTTCACTTAACTCTAATTGCTACTTGCCATAAAAAACATGCCTGCATCAACTTGAATGCTTAAATACAAAGCTGTTGCTGTAAACTGAGCACTTCATTCTGAAAAGGGAAGTCTAACTGGTTTTTCAGTAGAAAGCATGGAAAAGCATTCAACAGTGAGTTACTTAGCTCATAAAAAGATTAATTTCTACTTTGATCTCTATAAAAACAGAATTCTCTTCTCTCAGCTACTTTTTAAAGTCTCTTGTTAATTCAAGCCTACAAATTGCTTGGTGGTGGGTAGGGGAAATGGCTGGAAGATTGCTGATTATCTGCTTTAGGATGACTCATTCAATATGAGCAACTGTGAATCATGAACAAACTATCTACAGGCAGTACCCATAAGACTTAATATCTTCCATGTTACTAGATGTTTCTAATGTTTTGTATTTGCTTTCTTCTTAGAAGCCCAAAGGCTCACAATATTGTATTGAACAATTACAAGTTTAAAACTTTTACAGAAGTATTTATAACATTAATTCTCTACCAGTTACCGTTGCATGGGCTTTAGCCAATCTTTTGCGATTTTTGTGAACGTAACCTTGAAAGTTTTTAAAATTAAAAAGATCCCTGGGCAACATACTATTACTCCTTGTGCACACGGGTCATTACAAGATCGAAATGTGCGATGCATCACCCAGCTGTTTCAGCTGCGTAGGTGGTAGCAGGGTGCTCCAGTAGATGGCAAAGGGACAATGGCAGGGTAGGAGAGTAGCTCATTAGGATTTATGGATGTTGCTAATGAGAGAGGAACGGTGAGATTTTAAAATGTTCAGGTTCATACTGACTCCAGCATGGAGCATCCAGTAATGGGTAACAGTCAGAACAGAGTACACATACACTTGATTTCTATTGCTGTTCCAATCTCTTTGGTGTACTTTGACATCCAAGCAATCTACTTAATTTCTCATCCTAGCCTTCATCTTTTTCCTCAGACAGTCCTGTTTCCTGATGTTGCTTTCTGGCACTAATCTGATAGTTTCCTAGCCCTTCTGGTACTGCCTGTATCATTCCATGATTTTTTCCCTCACCTCTCCCCCCCTTTTCTTCATTCATATTTTTATTCTGGTTTCTTCTGACTCTTCCTTCGCAACTTTCCTTGCTCTGGCTCACCATCTTCTGCCTTCAGGTCTCTTTTTCACCCTTCACCTGACATTCAGCTGAGCTCACTAGTGATCTCAGTCTACTTGTCCAGTCACTGTTATCTCAGTATTCTGACTGTATATACAGCCTGAGTGGCCTGTAATCTCGGCTGTTATCAAACATGCCTGAGCTGTTCCATTGCTTTCCTCTTCTCTTTCTTTTGTCATTTTACTTACTGAAGCAATCCCATTTTGGTTGGTTACACCATGAGGTCATTCTCCCCCAGTCAGCTGATTTCCAGGCCTTCTCTATTCTTCTTAACATGTTTTTGTCCCTCGCTCAACCAGTCTTCTTGTGTATGAATTCCTACTTCCATTTACTCACCCAGTCTCAGTATCACCAGACTCCTTCCTACAGATTTTCTTCCTTCTTTACCTCCATACGCTGCCTGATATTCTGTCTGCATTTGGATCTTGCAACTTCTTGTGCACATTGTGAATGCAAACAGGACAGTCTCGGAGAAAGTAGCTCACCTTACAAAGATACCATTCCCCAAGGATCCCTCTCCTGCTGTACACTCAGCTCAATTCATACAATTCTCAGCCCATCCCCTGAATGCACGTGAGTTACCTCAAATGAAGAGGACAACCAGGAGCCGGCTCTGTGAATTTCTTGGGTGACCTCTTCTCAGAAAATCCTGAAGCACATAGGATTAAACTTCGGTGGAAGTGTTTGTAACGCACATGCAATAAATCTGGTCTTTGTACTCTGAACATAGGGCACACAGTAAGAGTGTCAGGAACGTTTGATGGCTTGTGTGGGAGTGGCTGCTCTGTGCAGGTCTCCGATACCCACTGGAGCTGGCAACACAAAGGTTGCCATAACACTTCTGAAATACTCTATATTGTTTTAGCTAAATGACTACTTTATCTTAGGCAAACTTTAATTATGTTAAGAAATATAAGTTGAGGTTTCCTTTTATGTACCTGTTTATTTAATTAGTGAAATGATTCATTTTAAATGCCCTCAACAGAGGTTACATAGTAAACACTTTTATTAGTAGAAGTGTGTACAGAGGGTGAGAAGCAAGAGAGAACACAGAGCAGACCATTAGGAAAAAAAACATCCTATGACATGCCAGAGAACCTATGCTCTACTTCTGAAGGAAATCAATTTTCCTTCATAAATTACTAAGGCTTCCTCTATTCTGTGTTCTGAACATATATTCCCTGAACATCCTATGTTGCCAGGGGTCTTTTATGCAAGCATCCCTAGATTAATCCTAAATGCTGTTCATGTATAGCCAAGCACTACATGATAACTAAACATTTTGTTTCTGATAGTGCCCTTTTAATGAGTTGCAGGTGCCACAAACTTCATGTTCCTTTTAGTGCTTTATTGCTTACTAGATGCAGTAAAACAGTTGGCACGCTGTAAATTATCAAGTGATAATTATATTCATGGCCTCAATACAAGAAGAAAATCCTCTGTTAAGAACATATTTCTTCCAAAATGTGGTAATGAGATGTGTTGCACCTCCTAAGAAGAGCTTGCAGGGTGACTCTCTATTTAGAATACTGCAATCACAGTTCTATTTTCGGCCGGCATCTCTGTGGTCAGAACGGAGAGTGACTCTGTACTCCCCAACGTGTATTTCTCATTCACTATACTCTTTAATTTTTACTCCTCCATTAATAGAAGGTGGTTCTGTGGTTAAAATTGGAAAGATGTGATATTTTTTTAACAGAAAGGTATCCATGCGAATTTTTCAAATTATTTGATTTTTAAAAGTTGAGCTGTGAGCTACAATAACCTGATGGCTTAGCCAGGCTATTCTAGTAGTTTTCCACTGTTCCAAATATCTCCTATATGTAAAGACTCCATGACAGCCACATCTCAAATGGTAATAATGTCTCTGAATAGCATAGGATGCTTCCTATCTCTAATAAGCTGCTTTAATATCCAGTCATATAATGATGCTCATCAGTACAAATTACTACTGCAAGGTCAATGAATGTTAATATGTTTCCTTCAACAGAACCTTGAAAAATAATATAATCCCCTCCTCCTCTCTAAGATAATTTCAGGCTGAGTACTTTCCTACAGCAAAATAAATTAAGGAATACTGGAGTGTGTGGTTATGCTGAATGTGATTTTATAAAAAAAAAAAATCTCATCTTAGAACTCCCCTCAAGTGTTATAATAATTATTAGTTTTTAATGGTTTGTATTAATCTGTGAAAATTCTGTGATAACTGTAAACAACTAGAATAATTAGGGAGCAATATTCACAGAAGATTTAATTTAAATAATTTCAGTTTTAATGTTTGGAATCTTCCTCCAGGATGAGAAGCTCTACCTAAGCAAACAGGCAAATAGGGGATACATAATATTACTCACCGTGAGAGAGCTGCGATAAATTCTGGCTCAATCATTAAAGAAACTGGTGTTTTAATACATTTTATTCATGTATATGAATAAATAGTATCTATTCATTTTATTAATTTGTTTTTTGAATAAAAATGTCTGTGGTATTTTTGGTTGCTTTTTTGAAAAATATAGACGTACACTGAAACTGAACATTAGCCATTCCATATGCAGGCACTGAGTCATGAAAATTTTAAAGCTGTATTTTGGGGCATACCTATTTAGGACAGCATGTGAAAAATAAGAATAAGTTCTGAACAGGAGCCCCAAGATGGTTAATTTTTGTATATGAAACTTTAATTCAGTATTGTCACCAAAAGTTGTTTTGCAAAGAGAAAAGGTTTTCTGAATATTCTGTTCTGTTTTCTTTCACAGCTAACTTAGCCACCTGTCATATTTGTAGCAGATAATTAATTTCAGAGCATACAATTAGTCTAGCTAAGAATAGTGTTTGCAGCATACTACCTTCTTATTATTTCTTTATCATGCTTCCCAGCCCATTGACTCATTGCTTCTCAGCTACTACATTTACATTTTACTCTCGGGTGAATCCACAAAATAATAAAATGATAAGATAACAGACTGACACTGCTCATTATGTATTGTAATAACCATAATAAGAGAGATAATCATATCACGCTTATATTTCATGCATACTTCATTGCCTTAAACTCTAGCCCATACTCATTGATGATTTGTTTTTTTTTTTTCTTGGTGTTTGCTAGAAGAATTTAAAGAAAAAATACATTAAACAGTAATGGACAATTTATTTGAAAATAAACCCAGGATAAATAGCTATTTGAAAACTCTTCTAAAAATAATGTCTTTACTTAAAATTATATTTCATCATTAAGATGATAGACAAATTAATAAAAATCTGGTTTACTTCATAGCATATATTACAGATACAAAGGGACTCTCATGAGAACAAAAATGCATAAACCATAGTGTACTGCTTTTTGCCCAATACATAATTCATACATGCAAATGTTCTGCAGATATTTCACTATAAATATAATTAATTGCTGCAGATTCACAGATGAGGCTGTGTGACTGTGCATGTACACAGTGCCAGCCACACTCATTTATGCTGATTTCAGGCTAGAGACTCCTGTGACAAGCATAATAGGTAAAGAGGGGGGAAAAATCAGCATTTAGAGACACAGAGAGTCATGTAATATCTCTGTAGGCAGCTCCTTACAGAAATGGTAACATCCACCAAGAAAATGACGAAAGTGGCCTGAGGTAAATAAGGAAAGGTCTCTCGTACTAATAAATACATGTTACTATGTAATATTGTATAACATTAGCATACTGCAGTTTAAGTTGAATTTATTCCACTGTCACTCAGCAATTATCTTTTTATGTTGCTATTGATTATAACCATTGGGAAAACAGTGAAAACGAGGGAAAAAAGTTTTAGTGATGATATTTGCTAATGGATTTGCAAGGCAGAAGCTCTGGTGTTTTTCTTATGGAAGTTTTTGTTATCAAAAGCCACAGGAAAGTTTAATGATAGTCTTGCAAAATGGGGAATTCAGTTTGATAAACATAAACATAAGGGCTGTTTGGAAAATTCCAAGCAGGGAGGAGTTATTTGGCTTTGGAGGAGGGAAGCTAATACATGAGATGATCTAATAGCCATCTCCTTCTCTATGACATGTGATTTCATCACTGATAAGACAAAGCAGCTGTCAGAACCAAGTAAAATAAATTAAGTAGTAAATAGATTTTACAGTTATTTCATAATATTAATGTCAACATTGTAAATACTTAATCATATTTTTGCTAAAAAGTCAGTAAGAACAGGCACAAAGAAAAAGATTCTTCATTTCTATCTGGATTTTCAAATTCCTATCTAATCTTGTGTCAAAAAAAAAAAAAAGAAAAAAAAAGAAAAAAAAAGAAAAAAATTAGGAGATTGCATTTAGTGATTTATTTCCTATGGCATAATCCGGTGTAAGGGATGTGCTCTGAAACTTCATTACAATTCTATCATCAATTTATGTATCTGATTAAACTCTGAACAAGCTGTTGAGTTCATAGTCCTTAAAATCAATATAAACACCTCGGTTTTTAAAAGTCTGACCACCAAAGGTTTCTGATGCCTTCAGCAGGAAATCAGTTAATCCCTTTTGAATAGTAATGCATTCTCATAAATATTTAGCGATCATATGTTACTACCCAGTTTCTAACAAAGCTCCAAATTTATGGCAGTGTCTAAAAATTGATGCCCTAATAGATTCCTATTACAACTTTTTGGAACTTTTATGATTTCTGCTCTCTGTCTCGTCCATTTCTGTAACGTAAAATTTACAAGAATTCTCAAATTCATACCTTCACTAGTCTTCTACAGTGTTTGGATAATACCTTCAGCTTTGCTTTCTATACCTTTTCTGATTAACTTAATGGCTATATTTAATTTCTATTATCTAATTCTTTATACTTGGAGATAAGTTTGATAGACCAGTATAAGTTTCAGTTCCTTCTGTTTTGGTATGACACAGTAAATATTTTTTCACAGCTCTTTTGATTTTTCATGATTTATATTTTGTTCAACTTAATTTATATATTCAAGTTTTATATATTCAAGCACTTAGGTTTCTGAATATTGGGTTCCCACACACTAGAAAAAATCTGTCACTTCTGAAAATCCAGTCAATTTTCACATCAAATCAAGAGGATACTGGAAAAGGTGAATTTATTATGTTTACACACAAGTTTGGAGGGGCCTCCATGCCTAATGTGCTGTGCAGAAGAACGCATAAATGTTTGTACATGAATGGAATTCTGATAGATTAGAAATGCCAAAAAGCAACTGAAGAAGGAGATACTTTAATAAAGGTTTTCTTCAAATACTTCTGAGTATCAGTCAACTCTCATTTTGTGGTGTGACTTATTCATTGCTTATAGCTGTTATTTACCTGGGTTATATTTGATAGGAAGGAAGATAGAAAGCTTCTCATGTGTTTGTTTGCTTTTTGTCTTTTCTTCTTCTTCCTGCTTTTATTTGGTCATTTTTTAGGTTCTAAGATTTTGACAGTGTCAGTGAACCAACAGAGAGAAGAAAGAAATGAAATTAGGTGAAGTTGCTCAGTATGAATAAGAAAATAAATGGCCAAGATAAAAAGTTCACGGATTAAAATTTCTTTTCAAATGTAGTAACTTGCTATTGGCAGAGAACGGTGATTGACATGAGTTGATATATGATGAAAGAGGAAAAAAAGAACAGAAAATAACTATTCACCCACCCCAACCTGAGTTGGTCACAAATAGTTTTCAGAAATGAATCTGTTTTCTTTCTTCCTACAGAATTTGAATTACTACTATTTTCTTTAGAGAATTCCCTGAGCATGGAAGTTAAACACTGGAACTGCACTGATTTTTATTGTTTTCTATACAATATTTGTACTACTTGTATTGTTTTGCTGGATTGTTTCTCTTGCTTATCAGGCTATTGATGCTGTCTCCATCTTTAGCAGCTTAAGAAAAATTTCCCAAAATTAAACAGGATTCAGTGAATCTGCTTTGCTTACACTGATATTTCTGATATAATACGTTTTAGAAGAAAATCCTGTTTCTTTGTGAATTGTTACTTAGAGACAAAAAAAAATTTTAATCATTTCCCCATATACATCATAAATGATACAAAAAGCATTCAAAATAAATCTCGATTTTTGCTGACAAATGAATGTAAAATTTTTGCCAGATTCTCTTTTTCAGTCTAATTCCCTGAAAAAAAATGGAAAAACAATATTCAAAAATTTCCCATGGTATAAAAATCCTACCCATTATTCTTCAACACTCGAAAGCTTATTGCAAGTGAAGATGTGTGGGAACACTTTTTGTCCATCAATATCACTGTTCTTGCTATAAAAAGTTGCTTACTATCATCTTTCTCTACAAATTGACATCCCACAGACTTTTCTTGTATATCCTCTGAAAAGCTGCAGCACTTGCTCTTCTACCTTCACCAAGCTCACAGAATTTGTAGACCAGTATCCTACTCATTATCTCAAAAGATTTCTTAAGAATTGCTTAATTAATCTCATCTTGTTATTCTTTTTTTCAGCTCTCAAAAAAAAAAAATCCATCAGAAGTGTAAGTTAGAATTACCTTTGTCTTGAGAAAATGCTAGTGTTAGAAAATAATCATAACTCCACCCTGCCTTTGATTCTCATTTATTCTTCTTCGGTCACTGCAGATCTCATTAAGATTCTAAGAGATCACTCATCCTTTATAAACACCATAACTACGACACTGCACTAGGAATCTTAGCAAAGAGTTGAAGGGTGAATGGACAGAAAGATAGATCTGCTTTTTTTTGAAAATAGATTTTTTTCTAATTTGGGGTTCATCAATTTATCAAAGAGAGTTACTGTAGAGCAACAAAAAGAGACATGGAAAGATTTTCCTCAGGAGCCACAAGTGCTTGCAGAATCCACAGCTAACACAAGACCAAATAATACATTTAGCAAAGATTCACTGATTTAAATCATATGCAGAGAGATGCTAGAACTAACTTGCTCAGAAAGTGCAAAATTTTTTCAGTCTGACTTCATCAACTGAGCTTATTGCTGGACTGCACTGAAGCTGAGCTATTCCACTGAAGTAAAATTAAGTGTGGGAACTAGCAACAGAGGTTCATTGGTGTAAGGTTGCTCTGTAGAAGAGCTGTCTTTGAATATATAAAAAATAATTCATAGTATCACTTTTCACACATGAGGATTTATCATAGAATCATAGAATCAGCCAGGTTGGAAAGGACCTCTGAGATCAAGTCCAACCCTTGATCCACTACCACCGTGGTTACTAGACTATGGCACTAAGTGCCACATCCAGTCTCATCCTAAAAACCTCCAAGGACGGAAAATCCACCACTTCCCCGGGCAGCCAATTCCAATGCCTGATAACCCTCTCTGTAAAGAACTTCTTCTTAATATCCAACCTAAACCTCCCCTGGCAGACCTTATGACCATGCCCTTTTGTCCTACTGCTGGTTGCCTGGGAGAAGAGACCAACCCCCACCTGGCTACAACCTCCTTTCAGGTAGTTGTGGAGAGTGATGAGGTCTCCCCTGAGCCTTCTCTTCTCCAGGCTAAACAACCCCAGCTCCCTCAGCCTCTCCTCATAGGACTGGTGTTCGAGTCCCTTCACCAGCCTGGTTGGTCTATATCATAGGTTCAGTACAATTACACTACCATTGTTTTATAATATATCTGATTTATCATGGACCCATCACAAATTCAAAGGACAACTGAGAGGATCAACTGATCTCATCATTCTTGGTGTTTGGTACCAATACTGATGAGTAACATTTTCTCTGAAGAGCCCTTACGTGCCTTGAGTGCCATCAGGAAATAAAGTTCTGAAGTTGCACCATATGTTCATCCCCTAGTAATTCTTGATTCTGGTGTTGAAGTTGTGGAAGATTACTTGAAATTAGGCAGAAAGGCAGAAATCTCACCCGTCAAATTCCAAGAGGTTTTGTGAAAATCAGATGAGTATAAAGAAGAGAAGGAAAGAGACACCAAGCAGTGCCCCCAGGAGGGGAGAGGCTGCATGATGAGCTCAGCAGTGATCAGTCCTGTTTAATCTGTCACTAGTCAGTCAGCATGCCAGTGCTGCCTGGCCAGTAAGCACTTTCTTGACTAGAAACCAGTGGCTGGATATGCTGCCTCTGGCCAAAGCAGCAGGTGGAGACAGAGGAGTGTTGTGGAGATAGTGTCTGGGAAGGAATGGTTGGGAACACAGTAGGAACTGGCTTTGTCATAGAACTTGTGCAGTCATAAGAGACATGGAGCTGGGTAGCTGGTGATATTTCCAGTGCTCAAACACACAGGTGATCAAGCATTGGTAGATGTGTTGTTCATGGATACTTTGAATTTTATTTGGATTTTGTTCAGATATATGTAATAATAAATTGGTTTGAAAAATTTGTCTGTTTTGTCCTCTTTCTTCCTACCTCATCACTCTCAAATTCTTCCACTTTGCAGAAAGACATAAATTTTGTTGGTTTTCTATTCTATCTGTGTGGAGGTCTCCATGTTGAAGTTCATCTGGACTTCATGGCTTCAATTCTTCCCACATTAATGGATTTACATTTGGATCTCTCCCATATATGAAAGCAAGTGTACCTACTTTCATAGTGTAGTGTATAGCTTATTCTGCTCCCGGGCCTTCGGGAAGTGCTTTACAAAGGAAACTCTCACTGCACAGTTTTTGAGTGCTGTAAGCTGTTAGTAAGAAGGTAGTGAACCAAGGACAGCTATAACAGGAGAACATGCCTTTTTCAGCTTGAATGAAGAGGCAGAGGAGCTGTAATAGATTTACACCTTCTGTGTCACTCATTCTCATTTATTTTACGTGTTCTGATGCGGACACACTAGCTTTGAGTTATTCTGGATTTTGCCTTCAATCAAAGTGAAGTCAAGTACTTTTCAGCACTGAATGCTTGCATGCTCTTGAAAGAGCCCTCTACAGCTCTGAAAAGAGTCCACACCACATAACTATAAGGTTTTTCATCACTAAAGAGCTGTTGCAAGCTAAAAAGCAAGTAAAGTACCTCAGGTTTTTGCAGAAATTTCTCTTTATCCTTGAGAGCATGGATGCCTTGCCCCTGGTCAGAAAGATTCTCATTGTGGTGGATGAATCACTAAACTTAATTCCTATACTTTATCATTGAATTATGTTCAAAATTTCTAGTAGGCTGGTCAGGATAATGCTATGGATAATAACTGACATTTCATCCTATTCCCTCTTCACCTGTTTCTACTCCTATGAGGATGCCAGAGAACATTTTTTATTGAAAGAAAGCAGACCACAGAGTCAGCATTTGTCCCCTCCATCCAGGAGTTCTCTCATGATCAGGTGGAGATATTAACTTTTATCTCCAACAAAATGTGATGAAAGCATTAATTTTAAATGGATATTAGATGTAATGTATGTAGGTTGTGTTTGTCTCTTGTTTCTCCACTTTTACCTTCCCTGCTTATCCCGTCTGTTCTGTGTCTGTGTTAGTTCAGATTGTAATCCTTTCAAAGGCAGAAATAAAGCATCTTATAAAAAGTGTCAATATGTAGTGAATAATAAGGATGACGTAGCTGGGAGATCAATTAGTTCCTTATGTTATCATTCCCTATGTGTTTCTATTAATGTTTGTCTTGTAATGTACATCATTTTGGGGTTTTTTCCACTATGGCCATTTATTTAAGCGAGTTTTCTGCTAAAATATTTACAAGGCAAGTATTTCTCTGCTGTTTAACAGTTTAATGCATGACACTACTGAAATTAAGGGGAAACTACTAATTCAGGATAGACTTGTGTTTGTTTAAATTATTAAAAATCTTCATAAGTTTATGCTTTCTTTATATTCAAACTCTTCCACTTTTTTTTTCTTTTCTTTTTTTTTTTTTCATGTGTTTGCATTTATAATTGCCTGAGAATTCTTGGATTTTGCTGGCACTGGAACTGGCAGCACCAAAATACCCCGATAAGGGCGTTTGTGCAGTACTTTCTGCCTTGCCAAAGCCAGGAAGTGTTAACACCCCTGTAGAAATTTCATGAGCTTCATGGTCCAAAGCTGTTCAACAAAGTCACTAGCTTTCTGGATGCTAAATGCTAACTGACATAGTTTTTTTTATATATTTGCCTACCATTAGCACTGTGCCTACAATGATGCCAATTTGTCCTCTTTAACTGTTGGCTACCCTTGAAGACTAAAACCCTTATTTATTCTTTCAGTGGCACAACCACAGCTCATCAGCTTCCTTGCACTGTTTATCCAGTGTATCCCAATCCATTTCATGGTAAACCATGAAATAAGCATCTCAGGAAGTCACAATTAGTTTACGCTGAGCTTGCTAACTCTTAAGGTGTGACCAAGACACGTCACTGGCAAGACAGTTACACGAGGCACTGTAGAAAATCTTCAATAATTGCAAAACAGAACTGTCAAACATGATGGTCTGGAAAGGAAAATATCTCTGTGCAGCTCTCTTTTCCCTCTGAGTGTACACCTACTGAGAAAGGGTAGACGTCCCAAAGAACCTTTTTTAAGGAAGAAATGTGTTGTGAGAATTCAGAAGTCCGTGGCAAATTATCACTGTGAACACTAGAGCTGTTTATAAATGTTTATCAATAAGACTTGCAAGACTCTTATTCTGAAGGAGGTTTGATGGAGTTATAGGCTATGTAAAACACAGGACGATCCAGTATTTTAGAGCACTGTTTTTTTACCTTGGCATGTAAGACAAGACTTGATAGTGAGATCATGATACTGTCTATCTGAGAGTACATATTGCAACTTCTTTTTTTAACCCATCAAATTAGTGTTTCATCTCTCCACTTGAGAGAGAGTCAGGTCCAATTTATGTGTTTGTGTGTTTGTGAGCGTGTTTACATGAAAAGGGAAATAGAACATTCTTAGGTGACAAACTTGCAAGGGAAAACAGTTCTTTCTCATTAAGCTCTGCCCCCACCCCTCCCTTTTTCATCTATAACTATCAGAAACCAAACTCCAGAACCAAGAGCAAAAGAGCCTGATGGTATTCTTCTTGGAGGAGGGAGTCATTACAGCAACACAGGAGCCTATAACATCAAAGTGACTGATACAGAGGAAAGAAAATATTTTTTTCCATCCTGTGTGAGCTTAGGTGCATAAAGGAAAAGCCTACAGCTTTCTGGGATCCTGTGCTCCATCTTCATGGTAGTCAGTATATTCCCAGAGGGATGGAGTCTGAAATCTATTACATCAGCTTCCTCTCTATGAGTAAACTCTTTATAAGTTGTCTGCTTAAGCAGATTTTCTTTATGAAAGTGGTACCTTATTCCCTCACTTTTTTCATATATTGCAAGCATCTACACTTTTAAAATCTGAAGAACCTTAGCATAGGTGGCCCCACAGATATCTCTGATCCCTCAGGCACTTAAACTAACCTAATAGGAGTGAAGCCAAAGCAAAGGATCTGAGATGGAGAGACAAACAGAGGCAGGGACAGCAGCATGGACATAGTTGAGGAAGTAAAAGTAACTGGGCAACTATCACACCTACGAAAAGGACTATTCACAAGAGCTGGATCATCAGGCGCAAGGCAAGGCCAAATGACCAATTTCAAAAGATTTGTAATGCTTACATTTTAACTATAAAATAAATGTTGCTCATGAGAAGATATGATCCTTTCTAAGCAATGTTCTCAGCTTCCTGAATGTACAAAGGGAAGGAAAAACTGAGGCATAAAAATTGACTTCTGGATTTGAACCATGCCATGATCAAATGGCAGGCTGAAGAAAGGTCATTATGAAGGTCTTGTCTCTGAGCAGCTTTGTGAGCAACTGTGAATGAAGCCATGTCTTATCTTTTCCTTTGATAAACTGAAGAGGCTGAGCTCAAATGTGAAGTCAAATATCAGCTTTCTTCATGTAAACATGTAATTCCTTGTAATTTTAACTGCTTTGTTTTGGAAAGCAGTGTTCTCCTCGCTGTTTGGAGGCCTTTTGAACCCACGGTCTTCGACCAGACTGCCTCATTTCACTTGAAGATGTCCATATTCATTTATGCCAACAAGAATACTCACACACACACACACAAATGTGCTACCATACTCCCAGCTGCGTTGGTTTCTAGGTATATTTTGCAAAAGAACTTGGTATTGTGCATCTGCTTTTTTAGGAATGTCTTCTCCTCTAGTATCCTACTGAGAAATTGGTTTAAATCTTTGTCTTACTATGTCCTGCTAAGAATTTAGTAAAACTGGAAAGAAAGAAAAAATGGTGTTTAGAAATAAAAAAGAAGAAATTGAAAGAACAAAGCAACCTGTAATTTAATTGGAGATTTTTTTTTCCATGATTTTTTAATTTTTTGATGGACGTTTTGACTGGTAACAAGAATCTGTGCATTGTACTAAAAACTTACAGCCCTGGTTAAAACCTTGTATAAATATATGAAAAAATATATGATGAATTTGCTTAGTTCTGTTAAATACTTACGTAAATATATTATTAACAATTATTAATTTCAGTTATTTTAATTATTCAATTTTTCAGTTCCTTCAAATTAATTTTATTTCCTTTGTGGGTATTTTGAATACCTCAGAATTGAATTCTGAGATAGGGAGTAAACTCAGGGCTGGTCAGAAAGCACACAGTTGATAGTTAAAGAAAATTCTAAAATGTATGATATGCAGCACCAGTGATTAAAACAAATAATATGAAATAAAAATATGAAAAGGTAGAAGGGATGAATAGGAATCAAATGTGTCAGTTGCTTTTCAACATGGTCTGTTGTCTCTTTAAATATGAACAAGAAATGAGGAACATATTTTATTTAGAATGCAGAGATGATGTAATGTCCCGGCCCATGGCAGGGGGGTTGAAACTGGAAGAGGTTTAAGGTCCCTTCCATCCTGAACCATTCTGTGATTCTGTCATCATGGTGGTATGTGGAAAGATCAAAATCTGGAAGGCCAAAATCTGGCAAGTTTATAGAAAACATTAACTAATGGAGCTGATAATAAGACAGGCAATGTGCAGTGCCGTGAGATCTATAGGGTTACCCCCGTACCTCCAGTGGGAGATGGAGCATGACACGTCATGACACCCCGGGAGCGAGGGGCACCTGGGACTTCACTGCATCGAAAGTTTCAGGCGCCAGAATTCTAATAAAAACGGTTGGAATTGTGTTTCTCCGAGTATGTCCGTGACGGCATCACTTGGGAGAGGGCTTTATGCCATTAACAAGTTCCTGTTTCCTACATGGAACGGGCAGATCCTTCGGCCCGGGATCCCGTCCCGCGCCCGTTCCCGCGGCTGAGCGCCAGGGGGCGCCCCCGCGGCGGCTGCGGCCATGGCGGCCGCGGGTCCGTCCTGCGGGCCCGGCGCTGTGGCAGGGCCGGGAGCCCCC